>CM056601.1:21853773-21964432 GCA_029721355.1 Tegillarca granosa
AAAATGACGGGAAAATCCTACCCCGTCTTATAGGCGAAGTAGTCTTATATCCGGGGATTTACGGTACTCAATCTATTTATCATGATTTTAAATTGGCTTATTATATCTGTTTTGATGGCTGGTAGGTCTGTAGTTTAAACTTAGAGATCACTCCTTCTTCTCAGTGCCTAGATTCAATCCTATTCAAGTATAGAGTGTTGTCGCCTAGCTGAGAGCCTGTCATTCATTGTCCTAGGTTTGAGCATTTTCTATTTGAGGATCCAATAATCCTCACTATCATCCCTATGTTTTTGGGAGAGTTTATCAACTGGGTCACTGGTAAATACGTACATGTACGTACTTGTATGATCTCGAAGATCATGTCTTGGAGACAATGATCCTTTTGGTTAAAGTGTTTGCCCTCTTGGATGGGAGTGGAGTGGAGTAATGGTGTTTACGCCCAAGTCAAGAAACTTTCACTTATTTCAAGGCGGTTAGTTCTGGGATCGTGGAGGAAACTGGAGTGCCCAGAGAAAACCAATGAAATTCAGCAAGTGAACTGACAAATTTTCTCACACTAGGATCTGTCCTGAGTGGGATTCGAACCCAGGGGGTGAAAGGCACTGTGATCCCTAAGTGGGCACTTTAGACCACTTTGCCACCGAGGCCCCCTCTTGGTTGGGGATGTTGTTGTTTAAGGAACTAATATCTTAGGTAACCAGAAAGATATTGTCTGGTAAATCATGTATTGCTTTTATCTTTTTGATAAAGTCTCCTCTTAGGTTGTTCCATAAACTTTTATGCGAGAATTTTGACAAACTGAAAGTTTGTCAGTTCACTTTGCCAAAAGATCAGTGGGTTTCAGGGTACTCCAGCTTCCTCCACTATTGCAAAACTCACCACCTCATTATAAATGGAAATAGTCTTGACTTAAGGCCATAATAAATTAATTCCTAGATTTTCATCCCCACCCGCCCCTATTTTAACACCCGCCCAGATTTATTTTATTTTCGGATTATGAATTCGTGTCCGGTTTCGATTCCGACTTTTATAACAAATCTGCTCGCTCCATGAGCCATAAGGTAATAAGTAAAAGCTGACTGGTTTCCGATCGAGGTGTGCATTGTAACAAGTAGAGTGTTTTGTGTTCCATGAGCCATACGATTATATGTAGAAGTTTACTGGTGTCCAATCAAGTTGCAGACGGATTTTCAAAAACGAAAGTAGAGTGTTTCACATATTGGTTGTAGCATGGTATTTATTATAGCCACTGTTAAATCGGGCTTAAAAACAATCAAAAACTGGTATGGCTGCTAAGTTCCAGACACCATGACATTAATGGAATTATATAACGACTTTGTAGGTGGTAAACTCGGATCATCAGATGCCCGTTGCTAACGCATTGAATTCAAGAATCACGGTTCATGTTGGTTGCACAAAACACGAGTTGACAGAGTGTAATCCTACCACAAAAGTCGGAGATGTTGTTTAATTTTTTGGACCGTATATTGAAATCAATCAAGATGAGACTGGTATTGTGGTGTCTGAAAGCTCGGCCAAAGTTGATGCTGAAAAATAAAATAAAAAAATAAAATCCGTCCCCCCCGCCTGAAAAAAAATTGGATGAAAATCTAGGTATTGATTTATCATGGCCTTAGTGAAAAACAATATTACAACAGTTTAGTTTTTCAAGCAAACACTTATATTTCACTAATTTTGTTTGTGATGAAGTATTGTCAATTTAAAATTTGAAAATTTGTGTCGTCAGACCCTGAAGTTTTTTGTCTTTCATTGGTGAAAACTTTGAACAGTTTACATGCCAAGTAGTGCTTTTGACTTTTTGTGCATGTTCGTGTTTCTGCTAGACATATTTTGAAGACGGTACTATTTTCTTAAAGGAGTTTTTTTCATAGAACTTGTCCTGAAAAGAAATTTTCTTCTTTACACTTACAAATGTATTTCTCTATAGATCTTAACTCTTCTCATTGTTAAGTTAAATTTTTAGGAAAAACTTTTTATATAATTTTTTTATTATTTTATTTTTAGACTCTAACTATAAAAGTTGGTAATGACAAAACAGCTACAAACCAATATCCAGCCAAAGAACAAACTTCAATCAGGTACTAATATGTTGTTTGTTGTGCATATTTTCTGACCAAAAAATCTTCAAACATAGTAACAGAAATTCCGTTTTAACATACAGAGATGTCAACCAGCATCATTTTAAATTTTACCCTAAATAATGACAGTTCAAGTCTTAATTAAAAATTCATATTCCATGTTGCTGCTGGTTAAAAAGAGAGCATATAAATACTTCAATTAATCACTGTAAGATAATTTTATGCCAAATTACACTGTATATCATACTTTAGAGAGAGGGGGATCAGAAATTACTGAAAAAATGTGTATATTATTATTGATAAAAAAAGGTTAGTTTTGGCATCTCTCTACACTTGTAAATAGACAAATTTTAATATAGAATTTACAGAACAGATGTTGGTCATTGGTTTTTTTTATTCATAACTCTAGTGTTTTACTTTAAAACAGATTCAGCTGTTCTGCACCTGTAGAACTTCATCTACAGCCATCAATAAAGTCTTCCCGCCATCTACCACCTTGTCCAGTGACAGGAGACAAAGCACAGCCTGTAAGTAGTAGTATTTTCTGTTAAATTTTAATTCCTGGTTTTTGATGATGCAATCATAGTTTATCAGGATTTTACATATATATAGCTTTATTTAATGGACAAAAAAATTTTGCATCAGGCTATTCAATACTGAGACTTGTTCAAGTTAATGGTTACTCTCCACTGCGCTCGCAAATCCAATTTTTATGTCTATTGAGCAGATGAGAGTACTCGCGTTGAAAGTAAGTCATCATAATCATTTAGATGTTTTAAAAATAACCTCCCTTAGATTTGGACACCGACACTCGACTGGAGAGAAAATGTCAAAATATTAATTAAATCAGACAACTGTACATAAGTTTTAACTAATTCTATCATTCAAATTCCTTCTAGAAAGAAACCATACCCTTGGATTTAAATATAAATTGAAATGCATGTTGGTTTCAGAATTTATTTAAGCCATTTCTTACAAACTTTGTCCAAAGGATGCCATCTTGAATATAAGCTAAACAACCTTAAAATATTGAAAGCAGTCGTTCGCTTGTGCTCACGGGAACAGACATTTCTGATTGACTTGAAGTCAATGCGCAAGCGTACATATGCTATCGTGAACGGGCCTCTGGTTAACCTTGGGCCTGTTCAAGAGTATGTATGTATGCTTTTGTTTTGGCAAGCATACCGTTCAACAGCAAGTGTTTGCGCAAACGCTTGCAAGCAACCCCTGTCACAATTGTAAGGTTGTTCACCTTAAGTTAAGATGTCATCATGCAGACAAAGATTATAAGAAATGTTTTAATTAATTCTGAAACCAACATGCATATCAAGTTATATTTTAGTGCAAGTGTATGGTATTTTACTAGAAGGGATTGGAATGATAGAATTAGTTAAAACTTATGTACAGATGCCTGATTTAATTTATATTGTGGCATTTCTTTTCTTTAGTCATGTATCCTTGTCCAAGTCTAAGGGGAGATTATTGATATATCATCTGAATGATTATGATGACTTAGATTCAATGTTATCATTTGCATCTGTTCAGTAGAATGAAAAATTGCTTACACAGACACAGTGGAAAGCACTCGCTCTGTTGAACATGCCTCCTCTTGTGTTGATAGTTTGAGGAGAAGCTGTAATTATGCAGTGTAAATTTGGGACCTTTTGCTGACTGTTACAACTAGCTCTCTGAAAGTTTCCTTAATAAATAACAATTTTAAGATTAATGCACAAAAAATTAATACAAAGCAGATCCGTATAGAATTGAATTATAAAAGGACAATATGATGGGATTCTACCAGCATACCCATATACCATAATACATGTAATTGTGCAGAAATGTATTTCCCATCTTCTTGTAATTACTTCAAATTATGTGATTCAACATTTATCGCGATATGTAGTTTTTCAAGAATATTTTAAACAATGAATCTGATTTTTGTTCAGACCATTTTCCAGTAACTTGAATAAATGCCATAACACTGTGTTATTTGCAAAGGGAATGAGTCATTCAGATACTTCTTTCATTTTTTTCTGTATTCAACCAATAAAATTATATGTTTGCATATTGAATTTTTATAGGTGTATCATTCACCTTGTAGGGTTGTGAATGTTAGTGATGCATTCTTATACCGTGGATTATTTTATATCAATTTTACATTTGTTACAGATTCCAGTACACTACAGAAGAGATCTTGATATACTGGTCACAGTGACAGATGCTGCTGGCAGGAAATTTGACAATTTTTCATCACTGGAATTTGATTGGTCGGTTTCTGACCAATCTTTAGGCTCCTTAGCAGATGCATCATTAGTGTTGAGTGAAATTACAGTTTCTAATGAAGGAATTAAACAAGTAAAAAGTAAGTTTTTTAAAGCATTTAGTTTATTTTTTTCCCACTACACCTGCGGCCTTGGTGACTGAGTGGTCAAAAGTGTTGGCTTAGGGATTACAGTGTCTCTTTCAACATCGTTTTAAATTTTACTTAGGACAGATTCTTACATGAGAGAGCTTGTCAATTAACTTGTTGTACTCTGGTTTCCTCCACCTTCCCAGAACTGACTGCCTTGCTATAAGTAAAGGGATCTTGACTTGGTGGGGGGGGGGGGGTATAAAACACCATTACTTCATTTCAATTACCACATCTCACCTATTGTATCTTATAGTCTGTAATGATACAGCTTATCATATCTACTCTGTAGTCTGATTGACTGTTTGGGTGCCTTCTCTGACAATCAGCTTATTCTATGGTTTTACTTAAGCGTACATGTTTATATTTCTTCCTTTATATTTCCTTTTTATCTCTTTTTTTTCAGTCTCTCTTTCTCTCCTCGTACTTGTACATTGTACTTTGTATTTCTGTTTTTGATACTATGGTGATTCTGTCACATGCCCAGCATTTTTTAACAATGACAAAAAGTGTCTAATCTGGCATTTTATTGTTGCACAAGTTTGTCATTTTTACCTTATACATGTACCAAGTTTATTTCTAAAATTAGCTGTGAAAAAAGTGTTTATAAAATAATGGAAGGTCAGCAGAGGCGTTATGATCCCATGTTTATTTTATTAATACAGATATTGTTTATTTAACAGCATTGGCCTGGATTTTTTTCATTCATTTTTAGCTCACCTGACCAAAAGATCATGTGAGCTTATGGCATATCATGGCGTGTGTATGTGCGTGCGTGCATGCATGTGTCATTAACACCTGTTTTCGACTTCTCCTCCAAAACTGCTTGACAGATTTCAATGATACTTGGTCAGAAGCATATATGGGCCGGTGCAATTCAGATTTGTTCATGGCGTTGCCATGGCTACCAAAACTAGGTCAAGGTGACCTAGGGGTTCAAAAATCTTTAAAAATCTTCTTTTCTGAAACCGATGATGGGAGAAAAAATCTGATGTGATATTTGGATTCTCTAGGGTCTTAAGCCTAAAGTTTGATCATTTCGTGAAATTTGGTCAAAAAATGGGTTACGCGTTTTTGCGTTTAATTTTAAAAATTTCGTAAAATGGCTTCAAATTGTTATAACTTGACTTTTTGAACAGATAATGACATGGGGTTTTCAGTTTTGACATTTTCTTGAAATGACCTTTAAATTGGATCAAGGTCACAAATCAAGGTCATGACCTAATTAGTGATTTTTGCAGTTTTAGGCAATTTTTTTGCAAATATTAAGAGATATATGAATTTAAACCATTGTTAAAATGTTCCCCATGACAAAATTTAAAAAGGTACCAAGTTTCGTAACTATATGATAATCCATGTAGGAGTTGTTGCCCCTGAAATGTTATTTTTGGCTTATAAATACTAAAATTGTGCATTAGCTTGAAAACTATAAGCTTTATGTATAGGCATGTATATAAGAATATTGTAGGTATTGATATGACAGTCATTGTGATATGTGGTTCAGGTCATATGTTGAAAGGTCAAGGTCATAGCTGCATATATGCACTGAAACTGAATTATCTTGAAAACTGTTAACTTTTTGTATAAGCATGTATATTAGAATATTGTAGATATTGATATGACGATCATTTTGATATATGGTTCAAGGTCATATGTTCAAAGGTCAAGGTCATAGCTGCATAAGTGTACTGAAACTGTAAATTATCTTGAAAACTATTAACTTTTTGTAAAAGCATGTATATTAGAATATTGAGGGTATTGATATGACGATCATTTTGATATATGGTTCAAGGTAATATGTTCAAAGGTCAAGGTCATAGCTGCATAAGTGTACTGAAATTGTTAATTATCTTGAAAACTATGAACTTTTTGTATAAGCATGTATATTAGAATATTGTAGTTATTGATATGACGATCATTTTGATATATGGTTCAAGGTCATATGTTCAAAGGTCAAGGTCATAGCTGCATAAGTGTACTGAAATTGTTAATTATCTTGACAACTATGAACTTTTTGTACAGGCATATATATTAGATTGTAACTATTGATATGAGGATCATTTTGATATATGGTTCAAGGTCACATGTTTAAGGGTCAAGGTCATAGCTGTTGAAGAAGACTGAAATTGTAAATTATCATGAAAACCATTAACATTTTGTACAAGCTTATTTATTAGAATGTTGTAGGTGTTGATATTACGACCATTTTGATATAAGGTTCAAGTTCATATGTTCAGAGACAAAATCATGGCTGCATAACCATATGGTTAATGATTTGGAAATTATTCATTGTACTATAGTTAAATCATGCATATGAGCTATTTATAAATGAAATGTGACTAGACATTTCTGATTAATTATTGCAGGATTTTCCAAACTTGAGGAATTTTATGAACCTTTTGTAATTAAGTTCTTTGTAAGTTTTTGGACATTTCCTCAGGTGAGCGTTAAGGCCCATGGGCCTCTTGTTTTTGTTCATTTCCTTGTTTATGATTTATTTATATATTTATTTATTTTAATTTAATTTCTATTATAGATTTTCAGACTTTAAAGCCAAATGGAATACCAGATGAATTAGTTGTCACAGCAACAATATCTGGTTACAATCATAAATACTTGAAAGAGGCTGGAGCTCATATATCTGTAAGTATATCTCTCAGTTAAATACACTTTTGTCTGTTCTACTTCAGATCAGTAATGTGTTGGATGATTTGTTGTACACCAGAGGCCCGTTCAAGACAGTTTACGTACACTTTCACTTTGTCATACAAGCCGTTCAAGAATGATTGTTCGCCCAAGCACATACAGACAACTGTTTTAATTTATTAAAACAAAATTAAGGAAACCCATCTAATCCAACTCCTTGACAACAAGAAAGCTAAATTTTATTTGTCAAGTCTTTGGCAAAAAAAAAAAAAAAAAAAAAAAAAAAAAAGAAGAGAGAAAGAAAGGAAACTAGGAATTGAGAATTTGATATTTTTTACTTCTTGTTATTCTGTTGTTGACTTAAGTTGAACAAATGCAAAAAAAAAATCTGAAAAAGATTGTAAAACACATGTGTACTGACTTAGTTTTAAGCAGTTCATATACATATCAAAATTAGGAGATTCTAAAAAAATAATAATAATAAGAAAACAAAGAATCTAAAATTCAAGAATTTAAAATTTTTCATTAAAGAATCAGTGCAATACTTAATTGTTTAAACAATGTTGTTATGATTTCAGACGAAGATCTGGCCAAAAATCAGTAAATCTTTGGCTCTGCTGCTAGTTGAAGAAGCAACAATTACCCCTGACACGATATCTGTATTTAACCATCCATCAAACAAAGTAAGTAGATATAAGCTGTTAATTTGCCATGTTTCAAATTTAAAAAGCTATTCTGACTTTTATGTGCCAATTTATAAGGACCTTATGGCATTAACTTGTTGATATACACTTGATCATGTATGTTTACGTTTTTCTGTCCACTTCATACCTTTTGAACAGTATGAAGGATTTTTATGAAACTTACTATGAATGTTTTTCATAGTCAGAAGATGTGCAAAGCACAGTGCACAGGGGTCATAGTTTAAAGGTCATGATTACAGCAAGTCTGAATAAATTTAGGGAGTCTAATAACATTTTCATGTTCCTTTCATAACTCTTAAACAGTATAATGGATTTACATGAAATTGCCTTGAATGTTTGTTAATTAGAAAAGATGTGCAGGGTGCAGTGCATTAAGGTCGGGGTCAAAGGTCAGTGTCACCTTTCATTGTCTGTTTAATAAGTCTAAAGATAACAGTAAAGGATTTTAATGAAACTTGGTTTGAACTAACATAAATTATGACATCTGTAGAGTAGTGGGAAAATTGAGTTTTATACAAAATGTATAATATCAATCATTGTCCTGAGAAGTTGGTGAAATGTTTGTTATTACATTTTTCATATTAAGTATTTTTTCATAATACAGGTGTTGATGGAAATAGAGAAAGGTTCTGGATATTTCTTTGTTGACTCGGCGAAAAAGGAAATAGTTAAAATTGATTATAGAGAGAAGAAAAGACAAATACAGGTCAGTAATATAAAAGAAAGTTGGCGATAAGTAATACATGTAGGTCTGGCATAGAAATAGGTCAGCTATATACAGTAGAACTTCGATGACTCGAAGTCCAAGGGACTTTGACTAAATATTCAAGCCATCTGGGGGGATTGAGCGATTGAACATCGAGATATGATCAGAGTTTCAGGTTCCCATGTTTATGTACGATCAAAGAATCTTTAAATTTGTTATACATGTAAATAAACTAAAAGGTCAAACAATGAAATATCTGAATTAAAATTCCATTATTTATCACGAAATATTTTTTTTAAAATCCAAGATAATGAAATGTCCCAATTAAAATTACACATTCAATTCAACTTAAATGCTGACCTGCAATCTGCTGTATGATGTTATATAGCACTTTATTTTAATTACAACAGGTAATGATACAAAATAAACTTACTTTATTTAAATTGCCCATATAAAACTAAACAAGGCAATGTTATTACCGGTCATTTTAATCAGGGGAAATACTGATAATACACATTACTATACATACTCCAAGGACATGTAAATTACAGAATCCTAATGTACAATCATCACGCATGAGCGACTTAGGTGTTTAAAAGTACCGATCAGACACTCTCATTAGGTTAATTAATAATTGTTTAGTTAATTAATGTTAGGTAACTGTCTAGACTAATTGTTTCGTTCCACTCTATTACTTTTGATGAAATCTGTAATATGGCTTCAGCTTGTGTTTTGTTTGCAATGACGCTGACCACATGTCGTCGTTCTGACAAAAATTGTATTTGAGCAAAAGAAGTTGAATTTTCACTAATTTTATACTTTTGAAAATATTTATTGTTTGAGCGAGCGGGGGTATTCGAGTTAACGAAGTTCGAGCCATCAAGATTTATTTACATAATATTATTAAAAAAAATTGGTTGGGACCAACAAATGACTTTGAGTTATCCAAGTAAGGGGGTAACGACGTTCGAGTGTCAAAGTTTTACTGTAGTCAGTGATATGGAAGTAGATCGTCAGTAAAGTTGTGATATAAAAAAATTGATTTAATATGATTTAATGGGTTTTTATATCCCAGTCAAGAATATTTTAATCATATCAAGATGTCACCAACTTTAGGTGAAGTGACAGAAATTTTGACCTTTGCAGTGCGCTTAGGGCAATGGACAGGGAGGGTTCTTTAACGTACCATGCCTGCCGTGACACAGGTCATTGGTTTTTAAGGTCTCATCCAAAGGACTCTGTGACTTTCATTTCTAAATGCTGAATGCTTGACTTTCATCTCTAAATGCTGAATCCTTGACAAAAGAACAGCCACCATCAATTTTCAAATCATGGTCATACCAGGCCAGAGTTTGAACCCCTGACCTCCCACATAAGAAACGAGCACTCTACCAACTGAGCTACCTTAGGTGTGTACCTAATATAAAAAGAATCTTCATTACTTAACATTGACACTTTTTCTTTGTAATATTTCTTGTCAATATTTTTCTTGTATTTTATGTAATACATGAATACAGGTATGTTAATTAAAATTGTTTTTATTTATTTTAGTTAGTCCCTGTATCTGATGGTTCCCTGACTGTTACAGTGTATGATTTATGTGTAGATGTATTAGATCCACCCATGGCTACAATTTATGTGTCTGGTGTTGGCAGTATTGAATTAACGGTCATGGACAAGGTTGGTATCATGACAAAAGTTTTATGAAAGAATAAAATCCTAATACTAATAGCTTTTTATTTTCAATACTTGCATAAACTAAAAGTCAAGAATTGTAATATTAGTTTTGATCTAGAAATATGTTTCATAGGATTGAAAGTCGAGAATGCGATTTTTTTCAATCTTATCTGTGCAGTGCCTTGGTGGATAAGCAGTCTAAAACGCAGGCCTACACTGCTTTTTATCCCCTTGCACACAAAGTTTGAAGGGGATATAGTCTTTGGGCTCATGTATACATATGTATGTACATATATTATACTTTCCTTGTAGAGTTTTAACAAGTTTATTTTCTCAACAAAATTTCATAAAACTTCATACATTGGTTTATTATGGAATATCTTGGACAAGTTTGTGTTTTAGCCAGATCATGAATCCAAGATGGCTGTCATTACTATAAATATATAACATCATTATCATCCAGATGCTTTAAAAATTATCTCCCTTAGATTTGGACACGGACACAGACACTTGACTAGAGAAAAAAATATTTTAAAAATTTATTAAAATATTTCTGATAAACTTTGTCCAAGGGACGCCATCTTGACTTTTTCTCAACAGAATTTCATAAAACTTCATACATTGGTTTATTATGGAATATCTTGGACAAGTTTGTGTTTTAGCCAGATCATGAATCCAAGATGGCTGTCATTACTATAAATATATAACATCATTATCATCCAGATGCTTTAAAAATTATCTCCCTTAGATTTGGACACAGACACAGACACTTCACTAGAGAAAAAAATATTTTAAAAATTTATTAAAATATTTCTGATAAACTTTGTCCGAGGGACGCCATCTTGATTTTAAGACAAATAACCTTAAGGTAGTGATAGCAGTCGTACGTGCACACTTGGGTGAATAATCATTTCTGAACAGCTTGCTTGCAAAGCGAAAACATATAACTTGAATGAGCTTATGTTTATGTTACAGTGGTCATGCAACATGAGAGTAAACTTAAACAGAGTAATACAAATGAAGATACAGTATAAGTATAGTTATGAATATTTTTAAGGTATTTGTTTGTATTTTTAGGTTGAAGTTGGTAATGATCTACGAGCTAAAGTTAGAGTGTTGGATGTTCATGATGAACCTTTACTAGCCAGTTTTTTCCCTTTGATGGGCCTCAAAGTTACCCCAGAATCCAACATTATTTCTGTTAGGTATGTATAACAAGTATACAATAATGACAAGGAATTTTTCACTTTAAGTAATACATTTTCAAATGGTGTTTGTTTGTGCACCACGTAAACCATACTCCCTTTACACATGTCTTGTTTTGAAACATGTTTTCTGTAAAAATTTATGGAATAACATCTTTTATAAGTGAAAACTTCAGATGATGTGGTTCCATATCTCTAATTGAAATGCATTGTTCTGCCAAAAATGGGAGTGTTTTTTACATTAGAGGATGGAGAACTCCATTTAAAACAACAAAAATCGTTGAGACAAAATCATAAGTTGTTGATGGTATTTGAGAAAACAGCTTTATATTCAAAGTTATTTTTAATATGCTCATTAATACTAAGAATGACAATCGCTACTGAAAATAATACCTATAATCATTCCTTCTGAACCGATAATAGTCAATAAATATTGGTCTTGTTTTCATCACTCAGATACCTGTAAATGGAATTCACTAGAGTACCATGTGATACCTCATAGCGTTTGGCGGGACAATTATTTCTATTGACAATGGAATCGCATAAAATTACGTTTTCCCGTAATACGACATTTTTTTCGGAATATTTGACGTAGATGTTATCCATTTCATTCCACACAAACGTTAGGAGGTATTGATCACGTGGTACGCTGACGAGTTCCATTAGATCTGTATGATCCATGAAAAATATTTAATTTCAGGCCAGACCAAGAACAAGCTCATGATAAATTTACTGCTTACTACATTGTCCACGGAGCACGAGTGGGTCACACGTCGCTAACTGCACAATCACAGCCTCCATCTGGTGTCATGGTAAACAGTGCTGTCAAACCTGTAGAGGTAATTTTTTTTTCTGTTGCTATTTTTATACACATTAATTTTTACTTTAAGTCAAATCATGAAAGGAAAACACCATTTATTTAATAGATACATTTTAAGCTGACATTGTGTTACTTTTATGTATATTAGTTGAGGGATAGATAAATATTCAGCTTGCATCAGTTTACTGATAAATGTTCAGCTGACATCAGTTAACAGATAAATATTTAGCTGACATGAGTTAACAGATAAATGTTCAGCTGACATCAGTTAACAGATAAATGTTCAGCTAACATCAGTTAACATGAATATTCAGCTTACATCAGTTAACAGATAAATGTTCAGTTGACATCATTTAACAGATAAATGTTCAGTTGACATCAGTTAACAGATAAATGTTCAGTTGACATGTTTAATTATAAGTGTTCAAATGGTATCAGTTTACAGATAAATGTTTACATGACATCAGTTCCCTAATAAGTGTTCAGCTGACATCTGGTTACTTCTCATGTATAAATGGCATTTTATATCTAAATATATCTTCCGTGACTTTTTCAGGTTCTCATGCCATTCGTAATTTTGACACTATGGTGTAAACATTTTAAGCTAGTAGAGTAAAATTTATTATTTAAATGTTGTTTTTTTACAGGTGTTTCCTCCATTAGAGTTAATACCCAAAAATATCACACTCATTGTAGGAAGTCTGTTCCAGGTAATTAATGAGATAGAGAGAGAGAAATATATACATATAGAGAGAGTTTGAATGTTTAAAGAATGAAGTGTTTAAAATTTTTATTTAACCAATTTTATCAGTGCCAAAAAAAAAAAAAATAACCATGACTGAAAATATAGACCATATACAGGTATTGTGAAACAGGAAATTTTCACATGTGAATTAATTTTTAAGAATATTGATATGTCAAGATATTGTAAACGTTAATTTTACACATCATGGAATGACAGTCAATGCAAATTAAAATAAAACACACGTATATATCAAGTATAAAATATTCTTGAAAGTTTTATTTTGGGTCTAGTTACTCTTAAGAATTTATCGGGAAAATAAAAGGAAAATGAAAGTTTCCCAATTTACAGCCATCTCGTTGTTTGATTGGAGATGTTCATCTAGTCAGACTCCATGAAGATTGTGATAGGTTTCCATTTCAAGAAATTTCCATACAAGTACTTAAATTTATTGTATATAACATTGCAACTTATATTGTTTAAGTAGTGCATTGCAATGTAGTTTATATGTAAATTTATCTTACAGGAAATGTGTCGTGGCAAATCATTTAATTTAACTTGTAAAAAGTGCATTTGTAAAGTAAATTATTGATGACAATGTTTTGTTTACCAGGGATTATGATATTGTTTTACGATCTATATGTAGTTACTATATATTCCATCTATCCACAGGTATTAAGTAGAGGTGGTCCCAGACCACAGTGTACAGTTTTATTTACAATCAGAGATAGCCGTATTGCTACAGTATCGAGTAGTGGTATATTGGATGCTCTAGAGTTGGGAAAAACCAGGGTCATAGGGCAGGCAGTTGGACAGGATCCAGATACTGGAGAGACTGTAGTCTATTCTCAGGTATGTATGAAATTTTAGACATATATTGTTAACCAGTGCTCACTTTGTATGTTGGAGTTCGGAATTCCAACACTGGATGGGTCTGACCAAGACTTGAAAATAGATAGTGTTCTAATCTTTTGCCAAGCACTCAGCATTTGAAAATGAAAGTCATGAGATCCCTTGGATGAGACCTTTAAAACCGATGCCCCATGTCACTGCAGACGAGGCTTGCTAAATAACCCTCCCTGCACATTGCCTTAAGCGCACTGCTGAGGTCAAGATTTCTGCAACTTGTAGCTCATTACGTCTCAATATAAGTGAAATATTCTTGAATGGGACAAAAATATCCATTCAACCAATATTTTAGACTTTTAAAATGTTTTCAAAAAATTTTAAATAGAATTGGGATGTTGATACAAAAGGAACTTTTATTTTGTTTAACACAAATGTTATAGGCGTGATGTAGTGTGCTAGTTTACCCAACTTAAGTTATTTCCTTTATCCTGAATGAGTCTTTCTTCTATACACAGGATGATGCTTTTGTTAATGTAATTCCTCTGTCTGGTATCAGAATCCATGCACCGCTCAGCCGCTTAGAAACTGGCACAAAGGTAAGTTTTATATTATGTTTTTCAGAGCTGGGTCTGTATGTCTTGTCTGTTTTCAAATCTTTTAATTTTGTACTCGGATGTAAGAATGTGCCTATAATTGGATGTTGGAGAACAAATGTTATTGTGAATTAGGTCAAAAAATTGTAACACAATGACATCATTAAACCAGTTTCTAATTTTGACCATTATTCCTGTACCTGAAAATCACAAAACCATGTGAAGAGACTTCAAAACCCAATTATAACACAGAGAAAAGTGCAATTGTTTAGTTCAGTTTATCTTTTCTTTTTTTTTTTTCATTACAAGTGTAAGATTAATTGTGGGATGTCATATCCCCTGGCTTTCAATTGTTTTCATGTTCTGGATAGAGTGGAAATTTGCATAACCATTTTCCAAAATTTGCTAAATTCAATTTTTTTTCTGTATTAAGTTAACACGATTCAGCAGTTGTATGGTTTAAATTCTTTACAAAGTGTCACATATGTTTTTGTTTTTAAAGATAAAAAGATATTTTGAAGATAAAAACATTTAGTACAGGCAAACAAGATTTGTTTAAAAAACAAAACATTTATGTTAGATTTGGGAATAGCTGCTATAAATCTTATATCATAGTTTTTTATATCATAATCAAAAATATGAAATAATTCACATTTTATATTTACATGTATGTGATATTTTACAGATGCCAATGTATGCTGTTGGTTTGACGGAACATGAAACTCCATTTACATTTGGTAGTGCAATTCCACCATTAACGTTTGTCTGGTCGGTGAATAACAAAGATGTTGTGAAATTACAAAATGTCTTGTACAAGGTTAGTCCATCCAATATCTCTAGCTGTTTCCTGTAGCTGGTCCTTATAAAGAGTTGTGTAACACCATAAATCATGTGTTCTCATCTCCTTAGCGTTTTTATATAAATTTGGCTTTCAAAAGATTGGTAGAAAGTTACATAAGTTTTGTGAAATTTCTATTTCAATTTTATTTATTTATTTATTTATTTATTTATTTATTTATTTATTTTCCATACCAAATCTTCTTTTATTGGTTCTTGTTTAGTTTTAATTAGTTTTGCCATGCTAATCATTGTTCTAAAATACTCACCTTGTATGTGAAACAAATGGAATTTGCAAGCAACACAAACCTGTTTTATTTCATTACTTGTGTGAATCAGCATGAAAACTGGGGTTATGGTTTTCTGTATAATTTGTCAACCCTACAAAATCATTAAATTTTTTTCACTCAAAATATGTAGTAATTATTGTAATAACTGATTTAATTTTCATTTAGAGTGGAGTTGAAGTTCAGGATGAGAGTAACTTTGCTACCCAGTTGGTTGCCATGGAACCAGGTCAGGTGACTGTAAGGTTAGAGGTTACACCTCAAAGAGGATCTAAAGCACAAGTTCTGAACAATGTTTTGTTATCTGATGAGCTACAGATACAGGTAAAATTATTTGTAATGGGTTTTTTGGTTGGTCGAAGTACTCAAAATATGCTAACATTCTATTGAAATTTAAAATTAAAAAAGAAAAAGAATAAGAACAAATTCATTTTTCTATAAGAATATCAAAGTTATAAACTGACATTTTGAGGATATTGCGGCTTTTGAAGATGATTTCAGTATCGAGAGTGTTCAGTTTCATTCATTCATTCATTTTATTTATTTATTTATTTTGTAGTCTACAAATACATGTACAATACAGTGTTGATTATGAAAAAATATACATCATTGACAAGTTATACATTGAAACTTCATTATTTGAAGTTCTTTTGACTGTTTTATATGGTTTGTTCTGAAAATTATTTTTTTCGACCCTTTTCTTCTCTTTTGAAAAAATAACAAAGAAAAAAACTTTCGATTCAATTTCTTCATTACAGTCAAGAAAAATTGTTTACCGCCGGTAATTTAAAACTTTAGTTTATTTGTGAAATATAAAATAAAATTTTAACATGTATTTTTCATTTCATTTTCCAGGTTTTTGAAAAATTGGCTGTGATAAATCCTTCACTTTGTGATGGGAAAATCTTGATGACACCAAACACTGAAGCTGTGGTCAAAACAAATAGGTAATATTATGTAACTCATTACAATTTTGAAAATATTTGCTTAAAGTAATAAAATTAACAATAAAATTTGTTTTGCAAAATTAACAGGCAAATTTTTAATTTTAAAATTTTCCTTTTTTCCAATAATACATGTAGTAAGAAGAGAAAAAGTAATCGTTTGTTTGTTTGTTTGTTTGTTTGTTGTTTTAGAGGATCAGTTGTTTTCTCTGGACTCTGTAATAATGGCCATCATCCTTGAACTGCCCTGATGTAAATGAAAGAATCTTGTATGGGGCATATGACCCCATTGCAGCATTTTTTTGAAATGTGAAGGGTAGAGTGGGTGGAAAGTGATGGTCTTGTCACCTGGCCAGACTGATTATTTGAAAATGTATGTTGTGGGTCATCATAGTAAAGGGGTTGAATAGAGTAGAGTAAAGGATGTTTTTTCACTTATGTCAAGACTGTTTTTTTTAGTTATATCAAGGCAGTGTGAATTGTGGAGAAAACAGGAATGCCTATAGGAAACCACCAAACTTCAGAATGTGATCTCAAACTTTCTTACACTGAATTTGAACCTAGAGGTGAGAGGTGCTGTGATCCCTAGGCTCACATTTAATACCACTCGACCAGCTAGGGTATCTCATCATATACATGTAGCGCCCTCAAAACCAGTGTTCATTGTTTTACATGTATGTAACACATGTAAAACTGAATGTCTTTTATTCATGAAAATCAAAGTGTTAGGCTTTCTTAATATGTTAGAATGGAGGAGGAAACCAGAGTACATAAATCATTGATTTACTTCTGTACCAGAAAGGGACAGATTTAAATATTTAGTTTCTCTTATTTGTTTACAGAGATGGTTCTGCCAAAATGACCTATACAATCTTGCCATCTGATGAAGGTTTAGCAGTGGTCAATGTAAGCGATGGTGGACTGTTAACTACAGGGTCAGCTAATGGTCAAGCAGCATTGCATATCACAGCTCAGGAAGAATTTGGAACTTCACAAACATTAGTTCTACTCATTAAAGTAGGTCTCTCTCTCTCTTTCTCTCTCTCTCTCTCTCTCTCTCTCTCTCTCTCTCTCTCTCTCTCTCTCTCTCTTATAAACATGCACAACAATTAACATTTTAATATATATATATTTTTTAAAAAAATGTAAAATAAATATAAATTTTAAAAACATATTTTTGCCTTTCCTTCTTCATCTTGTGTAACCTGGATGAATATTTTATTTGAGAAAAAATCAGAAATGTCAATTACTAAATAAGTACAAAACATGGAAAATATTCTATGTATGCAATGGAAGACATTTCCTATGAAATGGAAGTTGATAAATTCGCAAATTTGTACACGGCCTTTGTTTTTCAATATAACATACATTGTACATTTAAGATATCTTTTCAATTTTAATTTTAATTTAAAATTTGAAGGTCAAGCCTGTATCCTATCTGATGATCAATTCGGATACCACTTTAAAGACCAATGGTGGAATACTGAAGGAAGTACCTGTAGGCACCACATTACATTTTACTGTCAGTTACCATGACAATGTCGGAGAACAGTTTTATGCCACAAATGTTCAGATGAGATTCAGATGCAGCAGGTAAGACATAATTTGTCTGCAAGTTTTAAATTTTGTAAAGTATAAAGGACTGAGTATTCTGCTGTGTTTATCTGTGATATTGCAGGCAAATGTACTATGACTCTAAAATGCTGTGTGGTCTAAAGCACGCGCTTATGGATCACAGTGCCTCTCACCGCCTTGGTTCATATCACACTCTAGACAGATCCTGGTGTGAGAAAGATTGTTGGTTTCCGTGCTGAGGGTCGGTGGTTTTCTCCAGGCACTCCGGTTTCCTCCACCATCCCAGAACTGACTGCCTCGAAGTAAATGAAAGAATCTTGACTGGGGCGTAAAACACCATTACTAACACTATTACTCCACTCCACTCTAAAAGGCCGCCATAAGTGTGCACTGGTAAAGTACAGATCAGAAACACACATTCACTCACATGAAATTATGTTAACATTGACCAGTGATTTTGCTATGGTTTTTAAAAACTACCTTCCACCTTTCAGATTGGGAAAATTTGGACCCTTTTTATGTCACATATTACGCTCAGAATTTTGAAATTCATTGCAAAGATTTTATATTGTGACAATACCTAACATTTTTTAGCTCAACTGGCTAAAGCCAGATGAGCTTATGGCATGATGCGCGCGTGCGTGCGTGCGTGCGTGCGTGCGTCCGTTAACAGCAAAAACTCAGAAACTACTGGGCCAATTTTAGCAAAACTTTGCAGGAATGATCCCTAGAAGGAGTAGATGAAAATTTGTACAATTGGTTTCCATGGCAACCAAAAGTAGGTCACAGCGACCTAGAATGTAAAAAACCTAAAATAAGTTTCTTCTCTGAAACCATAGGTTATATTCAAAATCTGATGTGATATTTAGCTTCTAGACACCCTTAAACATGTAGGTTGTACATTTCGTGAAATTCTGTCAAAAACTAGGTTACGCGTTTTTAACGTTTTTCTGTCATACTTCGTAAAAAGTGAAAATAAGGCTTATAATGAGATATCAACTTTGAAAATCTTCTTCTCTGAAACCATGAAGCCTTAAGCTTTCATATTTGGCAGTTAATATCAGCTTGAGCCCCTTTACCAAGTTTGTACAAATGGTGGCCCTGGGTCCATGTTCGGCTCCACCCCAGGGGTCCATATATCTGCATATGCATATATGGCTTATAGTGAGATATCAACTTTGAAAATCTTCTTCTCTGAAACCATGAAGCCTTAAGCTTTCATATTTGGCAGTTAATATCAGCTTGAGCCCCTTTACCAAGTTTGTACAAATGGTGGCCCCCGGTCTATTTTTGGCCCCACCCCAGGGGTCCATATATCTGCATATGCATATATGGCTTATAATTGAAAATCAACTTTGAAAATCTTCTTCTCTGAAACCATGAAGCCTTAAGCTTTCATATTTGGCAGTTAATATCAGCTTGAGCCCCTTTACCAAGTTTGTACAAATGGTGGCCCCCGGTCTATTTTTGGCCTAACCCCAGGGGTCCATATATCTGCATATGCATATATGGCTTATAATGGAAAATCAACTTTGAAAATCTTCTTCTCTAAAACCATGAAGCTTTAAGCTTTCATATTTGGCAGTTAATATCAGCTTGAGCCCCTTTACCAAGTTTTTACAAATGGTGGCCCCCGGTCTATTTTTGGCCCCACCCCAGGGGTCCATATATCTGCATATGCATATATGGCTTATAATTGAAAATCAACTTTGAAAATCTTCTTCTCTGAAACCATGAAGCCTTAAGCTTTCATATTTGGCAGTTAATATCAGCTTGAGCCCCTTTACCAAGTTTGTACAAATGGTGGCCCTGGGTCCATGTTCGGCTCCACCCCAGAGGTCCATATATCTGCATATGCATATATGGCTTATAGTGAGATATCAACTTTAAAAATCTTCTTCTCTGAAACCATGAAGCCTTAAGCTTTCATATTTGGCAGTTAATATCAGCTTGAGCCCCTTTACCAAGTTTGTACAAATGGTGGCCCTCGGTCCATTTTTGGCCCCACCTCAGGGGTCCATATATCTGCATATGCATATATGGCTTATAATTGAAAATCAACTTTGAAAATCTTCTTCTCTGAAACCATGAAGCCTTAAGCTTTCATATTTGGCAGTTAATATCAGCTTGAGCCCCTTTACCAAGTTTGTACAAATGGTGGCCCTGGGTCCATGTTCGGCTCCACCCCAGAGGTCCATATATCTGCATATGCATATATGGCTTATAGTGAGATATCAACTTTAAAAATCTTCTTCTCTGAAACCATGAAGCCTTAAGATTTCATATTTGGCAGTTAATATCAGCTTGAGCCCCTTTACCAAGTTTGTACAAATGGTGGCCCTCGGTCCATTTTTGGCCCCACCCCAGGGGTCCATATATCTGCATATGTATATATTGGAAATCAAATTTAAAAATTTTTTTCTCTGAGACTGTAAGGCATAATGCTTTTATATTTGGCATTTAACATTAGCTCAAGTCCCTTTACCAGGTTTGTACAAATGGTGGCCCCCGGTCCATTTTTGG
Organism: Tegillarca granosa; assembly: GCA_029721355.1. NCBI lineage: Eukaryota > Metazoa > Mollusca > Bivalvia > Arcoida > Arcidae > Tegillarca > Tegillarca granosa. The sequence continues at coordinate 21,874,391 of CM056601.1, forward strand.
TCCCACCAAGGGGCACATATATCTACATATACTTATATGGGAAGTCAAATTTCAAAATATTCTTCTCTGAAACTGTAAGGCCTACAGCTTTTATATTTAGCATTTAACGTCAGCTCAAGTCCTTGTACCGAGACTATATAAATGAAGGCACAAGAACCATTTTTGTCAGTTGAGCTCCACAGGCCCTTTTGGGCCTCTTGTTGTCTGTCAGAACAGTTTTGGACAACTGGATTTAACTTAAACTATTTGAATGTGTGTCACTTTTGCCTTTTGGGGAATTTTAGTTGTCAAATTGGGAAATTTTAGTCTTATTTCTCAAGGGGAAACTACCTTTATTCGGTAGTAATTTTAGGCAAACAAAACCGCTGTTGACTTTTGAGGTAAATGAAAAATGTCTCATCACAAATAGCTGAAAAATTGCAGATGTGATATAAAACAACATTCAAGCAATCAACCAATGGCAAAAAAGTTTTGAGGTTTCATTCCCATATTGGGAGATTCTTATGTGAGAAAGTTTGTCATTCTACTTGGCTATTTAACAAATATTTCATGGGGTTGCGGGCTATATCGCAGTTTATGGACCGGGCAGGCACCCCGAAAATATTATATGGACCGAAGCGAAGCGATATAGCCCGCAACCCCATAAAATATTTGTTATATTATACCGAATGGATACCATCTCAAAATAGCCATCAGCATTTTTTTTATTTTTGAAATTAATTAATTCTTTAAGACGATGATTGTTTACGTATTACAGTTGCCATTCCTGACTAACTTTGTATTAGCTTTAATCCACTAGTTAAACTATTCGGGTTAAGATGCTGTTTTTGTTTAGTCTAATATTACGTCATCAAGGACAATCGTGTGACATAGGCAAACATAATACCGCCCGGAGCCGCCGGTCTATATTGCAAAATATCGCCCGGAGTAAAATCAATGCATTTATTAGAAAAAGAAATTTATGAGGTTTAATATATAAATATAAAGTCTGTGTTTTTCTCCAGGTAATCAGATTAGCTCCACCTTCCCAGAACTACAGTAACTGTCACAATACAAAAAAAAAAAAAACAAAAACAAAAACAAAAACAAAAAAAACAAAAAACAAACTAAGTCCAGTGTTTTGGATCATTAGGCCTACTTTTTAATATATGAACTTTTATATACATATTTAATTGTAGGTATGACTTGGTACGTGTAGAATATGGAACAGAAAATAATACACTGATAATGAAAGCAACTAAAGTAGGCCAGACAATACTAAAGGTTTGTTTTATTCATTCATTCATATCACTTATGTTTCAGGGACATTATTGGCAAAACTAGTAAAAACCAAACCCATAGAACCCATAATAAAACAAAAAATTGTTCAAACTGTAGTTATCTTTTAAGACATACATGTGCATGTTTTTTAAATAATGTAAACATATTAATTTTAGTGATAATTTTAGCACTAATTTTAATACACCGCTAAAATACATGTTTGACTTATAGTCTGTTTCTCAAAAGTTGTCTTGCACTAATTTAAATCCATGTGAATCAATCGAGAATGTAAATTGTGCTTAATGCTTACACACGCTAAAATTACTACGTTTAATCTTTGTAGACCATATTTTCTGGAAGGTGTTCTTTGGAAAAGGGTTTACAAGTTTTTGACAGTAAATTTTGTAAAATGTTCATAGAAACCCACCACTTGCACCACGACCAGTAACTGAAAATTTCTAAGCGCATTCTCAATTACTCTAAAATATTTCTTGATAGGGAAAAGTTGCTAGTATGGGGATTTTAAGTGTTAAAAATCATGATGTCATCACAATTGAAGTCAATGGCGACATATTACTGTAATTGACAAAACAATACATCTTCGCATAGTTTTTTCAACCCCACAGCATTTACATTCTTGCAGGATGACCATAACAAGTTTTCCATGCCCAAGACATTTTGTTCCAATTTATTGTATTTTTTATGAAAAATTTTCATAATCATATCAATTTCCAATTACAACTAGGCTAGTTTAAAAAAGAATTTTTATTTAAATTTGTAATAAGATTTTTTATGAAAATTTTGTATTATTCACTGCCACTGATGCAATAAATAATCCTGAAAATTTTGTCAAATATGGCTGTCTGAAATCCTAGATTACCCCCATTACTATAAATAGAAAAAAACAGATTGATTATCTTGCTGTTACAATTTATTTTAGGTGTGGGATAAACAGAATCACCTGTTAGCTGATTATATAAACTTACCTGTAAATTATGCTATATCGCCAGCCAAAATGTCCATGTCTGTCGGAGAGATCATCTGTTTTGACACACCAATCGTCTCGGATAAAGGTACGTTTATTTCAGAATATTCTTATATAGCCAGTTGAGGTCAGTTATATGTACTGAAATACAAACTATAGAACAAATTTTGTTTACTATATCCAGTTATATAATTCTTAATGTAGAACCCTTAATATTCCATCTAGCACTCTGTAATGGACGACTGCCTCAGAGGCCCGGAGATATAGTGTCCACCTGAAGAGTTGGAGGTTGTGGGTTCATACCCTGGTCAAATCGTACATAAGACTGAAAATTGATATGCTGCTTCCTAGTCTGCACTTGGCATTATGAGGATAAGGGGCTGACTTGTTCACCGGGTGTCAGGATAATATGACTTGAGTGGTATGCTTGTCTATGGCATACAACTCTGTGAGCTAGCATATTAAAGTTACGCTGAGTACACACTGGTAGAAGGCAAACTATAAACCACAATGTACATGTCGCACATACTCAAACTTGTTCTTAGATTCATCCTTAGATATTAGTTAACTTGCTCTCATCACAAATAGCTGAAGCAACATTTTACACCCAACCCTAATAGAAAAACTTTACAGTATAAATATAGTTTAAACTGCATGTTTCAAACTAGTGAAAACATATGTACATTCATTTGATTACTTTGTTTTGCTGTAATAGCAAATATAATGTAATAGCAAATATAATGTGGATAACTTAAACATTTATAATGTTAATGTAGAGCATCTGCCTCAAGAGAGGGAAGACTTGGGTTCGAAACCCCTGGACAAATTATAAATAATACTTTAAAAATCTTGATATTTCTTCCTTGTCTGGCATTTCACATTAGGAGCATAGGGTATTGACTGGTTCACCTGGTGCCAGGATAATGGACTTGGGGGAGTGGTATGCTTGTGTTTGGCATACTGACTCGGTGAGTTTAGCACCTAATGAGAAAGTCAACCTGAGTGTGAGCTAGTACACAACAGACCATCATACACACTCCCACATTAAACACATACAATAACTTATCAGTTTAGATTAATAACCTTGATTTTATCCTAAGGCGTGTTAAAATTACTGGTTGTTTTCCACTGCTTTCGTGAATACAATTGTTATGTCTATTTAACGGACGCAAGTACTCGCGTTGAAAATAACACATCATATTCAACTAGATGTTTTAAAAATAACCTCCCTTAGATTCAGACACCGACACTCGACTGGAGAGAAAATGTCAAAATATTAATTAAATCAGACAACTGTACATAAGTTTTAACTAATCCTATCATTCAAATTCCTTCTAGAAAGAAACCATACCTTTTGACTGAAATATAAATTGAAATGCATGCTGGTTTCAGAATTTATTTAAACTATTTCTTACAAACTTTGTCCTAGGAACGCCATCTTGAATCTAAGGCGAACAACCTTAAAATATTGAAAGCGGTCGCACGCTTGCGCTCGCACATACAGTCATTCCTGAAGCGCTTGAAGTCAATGCGCAAGCATATATAGTTTATCTTTAATGGGCCTCTGAATAGCTGGAAAATTGCTGATGCAACATTAAACAACATTACAACAACATAATGTATTGAAAGGTAAAAAAAAGTTCAGACAAAATGGAAGTTCTTATTCAGTTTAATAAGGTAACATTGTAATACTTTAAGTAGTGATTTTTATGTTATTTTTGTCATTTTTTTTCAGGTTACAAAGGTTTATGGTACACAGAAGATAAGAATATCAAAATAAACAAAAAGAGTGGAATTGCCATGGCAACAAAGTCTGGAACATCCTTTGTTATTTATAATGTGTCTTCAGATATCTCCACGTACACTGAGGTAAGGACATTACTGTATTATATGCATATATGCATTAGGTGATGTTAAGTCAGAATTTCCTATAATCCCAACACACTATGCCTGGTGACTGTTAGAAGTGTCGGAGCAATTTCTATATCAAAAATCCGTGATTTTACGATACTAACTGGTGTTGAAAGGAGGTGCTGTCACATTTTGCTTCCGATCCAAAAAAGGTTTCTAGATCTGGATAAGTTGTAGAATTTGTCTCTTTTAAATGGAAAAAGTCATTGAATTTTTGTTGTTCAGTAGTTAAAGAAAAAATGTCAAAAATTTTGAAAAAAGGCATGGAAATAACCAACAGTTTTTGGGGTTTTTTCATTGTTGTTTTTCTGCATAAACTTCGCTTTATGTATAAATAGGAAAAGATCTCTTGGAGCCTGCCAAGGCTTGCTTTGAGCTTCATTTAGATAAATCCTGTTCCTTATACAACATATACAAATTGTTTTGCTGAAGATAACATTCCTTGTTATTTAAATTTCGTATTGATTGTAGGTCATTGTAAATCCAGTCAGACAACTAAAACTCGAGAGTAATGTGGACTTTCTGACCAATGTCCAGAGTAGAGCTAAAAGAATGGCTGTCTTTGTAACAATAGATGGAGAGAATGATGTTATCGGTAGGTTATTTTGTTGGATATCTACTACATGTATGTGTTTTATACCCCAGTAACGAGTGAAATGAAGGAGATAATACAAAAGAACTCTGGCATTCTATCCTTCTGGACTTATTTGTCCAAAGCTTTGTTAGAATTACCTGTTACATTTAGATAATATGATGTGTTTCCTGTATACACTGATATGTGCTTTAGCCAATAAGCCTTGCTTTTCCGGGTTAAGCAATATTGAAAGTAAGATCTTATTTCTAGCCATCTTGAAATCTCAAAATTTTAAAAAGGCTTGCTTTTCTGTAGTCAAGCAGAATTGGAAATTTAAATCTCATTTCTAGTGAGCTTGAAATTTCAAAATCTCAGTGTTATCATCTGAAAAGTTACAGATCATGTACCTTCATACTGGCCTAAGTTTTGAAGTCATGAGGTCAAGATGTTGGGTATTGCAACAATCAGAGGTACATAAATGGCTGCTGACTTTGTTCATGTCTTGATTTATTCATCACAAAAAAAAAGCATGAAACATAATTTATATTAAAATCCATATGAAAAGCACTATTTATCCCTAGGATCTTGAAAATTTATTTATTTGATTGTTGTTATAAATCCCTTTTTATGTACATGTAAATCGTCAAGAAATTTTCATTCACAATACACACATCAATATTTAACAGATAAAAGGTTTTTGATTATTTTTTTCTTTCTTTTTGTAAGGTAAATAAATAATAAATGTTTTTCCTGATTCATTTGTCACATTTACACAATTTTTTGCAATTTCATAAGTGATTTTGCAATTTCTGTAGTTTTGTTTGAAGAATATTTATCTATAAATATATTTATACATGTACATGTATAATGATGTGCAATGAAATATTATTACCATTTAGATTTTATCTTTCAGGTAAAAACTGTATTACACAGGTGTCAGAGGCTATGTACACACCTGAACATATACCGTTTAAATGTTACTTAGAAATGACATCAGTTGTACCAAATATGGAAGTTAGTGATTTCTTCCAAGTAGCACCAGACTTCGACAGTAAATCAGGTAAAGTAAGATATAATTATTATAGTGGTAGCTGCTAGTAGTACATGTAGTTCTTGTTCTACCCATACTGTTTTGTGTTCTAATAACATTTTGTATAAGGAGAGGTGTGATGTTTTTACACCCCAAGTCAAGATTCTTTCAGTTGTAACAAAGGAGGTCAGTTATAGGATGGCTTCAGAAGTCGGAGGTAATTAGAGGAACCGGTAGTGTCTGGAAAAAACACAGACCTTGGGCAGACAAATTTTCTCACATTAGGATCTGCTCAAGTAAGATTTCACAATACTAGGTATTGAGGGGCACTATGCTTGCTTTGGCCATTAAAGCCCCATTTTTTATACACAAATAAACACAACATTGTTAGTTATTTTCATTCAAAATTTCACCAGGTATTTTTAAAAATTCATTATTCCTATAAAACAGTTGTTCACTTACATGTAATGTTAAGAGAAGTTCTGATAAGAGTTTGTCAGCAATTAAATGAATACAGAGGTCATTATCAAAATATTGCAAAAAATATATAATTTATTTTACATTTGTTTATATTCAGTTATTTTTTAAATTGCAGGAAAATTTGGATGTCTGGTTTCCATACCCAAATCTAATCTACCTTCACAACAGATCAGTTCATTTGAGACAACTATTACACTGTCAGCAGTGGTTCCTGCTCAGGAAGGTCAGCCAGAGGTCAGGGCAGCAGCCCAGAAATTCCAGTTCTTGCCTGCATTTTATGTACACAACTCTGAGATTCATCTCTCCAATCTACATCCACTATCATCTGTGCGAGTTTCAACAGTCCCAAAATTATTTGATCAGATTGAGGTAAAAATTTTAAAAAATTGTTATTTATTAGCTTATGTTGGTTGATGAAATTTTATGCTGCCTTGATGGACTTAACGAGACTAAAGAAATGTATTTTTGTGATTATTGATTTTTATCAATATGAAATAATACATGCACATTTATGTTGATTTCATTTGCATAATTTAAATAAAATCAAAAACTTTTGCTTTAAGAATTTGGTCAGTTGTTTTTATAAATAAATGGAGCTTTAAGTCTTCATATATTTTTACCTTGCATATACAAGCTTCATACTAAGTTTAAGTGCTGCAATTGCAAATTTAACTGGCATGAGATTTTTTTTAATGGACTACCTTGTTTGGAATATAGAACAAAACCAAGATATCCAAATTTCGGAGTCATCCAATTTCAAGACGAGTTTTAACTGTTAGTGATTTAACCATCCTAACAGGTTTTTGTTGATATACACATTATTTGTATGGTTTGTATATGTCATTTTGTCATTCTTTCAATTTCAGGCAGTTGTCAGTGATTCCAATATTTTAGAGGCATTAGCACCAGAATTTGATACTCAATCTGGACATGTATCATTGTATCCAATCAGATTGCTTGAAACAGCTGCAGTTTGGGAGAGGGAAAAACTTGATGTATTTGTAGAATTGATTTGTAAAAAGACTGGTCATGTGGTCAAATTACCTGTATTCATTCGTCTGATTGGACAGAAACCAGATCATATAGGTAGGTTAAAATTTTTCTGAGGGGATTGAAATTATACAACTTTCGTATAATACAATCAGCTCTCAAGAGCACCCTTTGTATTCAATTAACAGCAAAAATCGTAGTGATGTTTGAACATCATTATAACATTGTATAACAAAGTATTTTGTTACCGGTACCAGCATTGAAATAAAGACTTTTTTTATTCAGTATAATGTCACTGCCAGTTGGCAATAAGATCAGAAAAAATATCATGTCTTCGGGCATTGCTGCACGCGTCACCTCTTGCTTGATAGTTTATGTACACACATGACCTTGACTGTCGGTAATATACAACCTTAAGTACACCTGTACCTGTGGTCACTAATTTACATGTGCAAATGGTTAATTTACCTATTTATATAATTATATACACATAGAAAGCAGTACAATTATTCAAAGATATGTATTTATCGTTAATGACTGTCAAACATCAGATTTATACTAATACTTGTAAGTATTTTTGTTTTAACAGTAAAACTTAATAAATTGGAAATATTGGAAACAAAAATTAACATGTGTTTGATTCTGGCAAAACATGTCGGTGTCCAATCACCTTTTTATAACTTATATGTATGTGGCGAGAACAATATGTTTTTACATCCTCCAGCTTGGTGTTTTTTATCTGTTTTAATGCCTTTCTATTTTACTATGGTTTGCAAACAAAAACTTTTGATATCTTCATCCAATTCTATTGTTTCTTGGTTAGCCAATTTTTTTACCCACCGGTATATTTCAGATCAAATTTTTAATAACAAGTTATAAATTTTTTTTATCATTTAGACAGTCACAGAGGACGATATGTTGGATGGAGTGCATTCATCTGGAATGTTTGGAATAATTATCAATCATGGCTGTTTATTTTATTTGTCATCATTGTAACTGCCATTGCTGTTGTAATCGGTAAGTGTTATCAACATTTTGAATGTAAATAGAGGACTCTGCAGCTACATACCACTAAGGTAGGTTGGGTTCGAACCCCAGCCAGGTCTGACCAAAACTTGAAAATTGGTAGTGACTGTTCTTTCACCAAGCACTTGACATTTAGAAATGAAAGTCATGGGGTCCTTTAAAGGAGACCTTAAAAACTGATGCCTCATGTCACAACAGGCATGGCACGCTAAAGAAACCTCCCTGCACATTGCCCTAAGCACACTACAAAGGTCAGAATTTCTGCCACTTCACCTTTACCTGATGAGGTCTCGATATAAGTGAAATATTCTTGATTGGGACGTAAAGCCCCATTAAATCAAAGTCCAAATCCGCCTAGGTTTCTATCCCACTTAGGCAGATCCTTGTGTAAAAAAGTTTGTCAGTTGGTTTGCTGAAGGTCAAGGATTTTTTCTGTAGGATCTACGTTTTTTTTTTTTTTTTCAACTATCCCAGAACTGAATCCAAACTTGGACATAAATCACAATAACTCCACTGCTCATATAAGTCAAGATTATTTTACATTTTTTGAGATGCCAACTATTAGTGAAGTTGTAGAATAGCATATGAATGAATCTCTATGCAAGAGAATATAAAACTGGATATATTTCGTTATTGCTTCTATTTTTATAAAAATTGATGTTTAATCTGTTTTGTATTTTCTATAGAAAATACACTGTGAAGGCTCATTGGTTGTAACATTTTTGACCGATACTTGATTTGTATTCATGGTAAAAATATGTGTGGGTTTTAAATTATTTAATGTTTAAAAACCCGCTGACTTATAATCAAATGAAAGAAAATTACTCTTGCAGACACTGGACAAAAAAAAAAAAAAATCATTTTTATTTGAAGTAGCATTTTTATGCTTTCAGAACACTTTAAGAGCATGGGTCAGTCAGAACAATTTTATATTATCTGACTAAATTTAATTTGTTTAATTGTTTATTTCAAGGTTACCATGCCATTCTTGGTCCTAGATATAAAGCAGCAGCTAATACCAGTGGTGTTTTTATGAGTCCAGGTGGTGCAGCTTCCACTCCTCCACAATATCCACAAGGTAAGGATTACAGTTACATGTGGTATTATATTATTTACTCAATTTACAAATGAGTTTGTAGCAAGACAGTTTATTTGATTCATTATGGGCCAAAAATTGTATCCTATGCCTGAAGTCAAAATCCATACTGTAGTTAAATTGCATTTTGTCTCACATCTTAATGAGTCTAGATGAGGTATTGGCATAACTTTTAGCATTATCAACATTCGTGGTTAGCTTTCCGATTACTTATCTTACCTGCAAGTTAAGATGATGACACGATTGACTTTTGGCAATATGAGTATAATATCACAATGCTGAAGGGACTTAGGCATTTGTCAACAAATCGCAGGATCTCTCAATGTCTAGGTTTGAATACTGCAGTTCTTGTGTGGGAAATTTTGCCAGTTCCTCTGGGTTGTCCCTGGCTCTTGAAAAAAAATTAACTGTGATGTTTAGGAGCCAATTTTTATGAAACGATACCAGTAAGCCTCAGAATTTAAAAGCGATTTAAATGTGAAAATATTATTTTTTTGTTTGTCTTATTATGAAATTGATTGAAATTTTGGTGCAAAGGTGAAGCCAAAATCAATTTTATGGAGCCTGAAATTTAAAAAAAAAGAAAGAAAGAAAAAAAATGTGCTAAGTTTGTAAGTTCTTCTGGGTTATCCCTGGTTCTTGCAAAGTATGAGCAAAAAAAAAAAAAAAAAAGAAAATTAACCAACTGTAAAGTTGAGGAGCAATTGTTAGAAACAATAAGTAAGTCTCAGAAAGTAAAAGTGGTTTTTGTGTAATTAATATCTTTTGGAAATTTTGGTGCAAAGATTTAGCAAAAATCAAATTTCATTGAGCCAGACATTTAATTTTTAAAAAAAAAAAATAGCAGTGTTCTAAATTTGCAAATTGCAGCTCAATACCTTGGATTTCCTAGCCTTAATATGAGTAAAATTAAAATGTACTTTGATAGACATGTAAAACTAACACTAAAAACAAAAACAAAAAACAAAAAAAAACAAAACAAATTGACCAAGTAATTTACTGTTTCTTTATATTTTTATAGGAGTTTTTCCACCTGCATATAGTCCAACACCCAGAATGCCACACCTGTGGTCCCCAGGTTACAGTCCTGTAGATGGCAGCAGTCCAGTTCGACGAACCTCACCAAATTATCATTGACGATATTTTCTCTTAGCTAGATTCATTAATTAATTCATCAAAGTTCATCTCATCGTTAATTAAATCATGTGACTTCATGTCTTGATAATTACATCACGTTATAATTCCATTGTAACATCATTATTCATTGTAAAGTTGTGTTTGAGTATTTACGACTTTGTAATGTAACATGTTGATAAAAACTATTGATGGAATCTGAAAATGTACTTTATATGAATAAGAAAAAGAAAGGTAGAAGTATTTATAACAGTGCTATTTTTGAAAGGAAAGGCTATCACAATTGGCAGATTGTCGAACATATTGTATTGAATGTATAATCAAGGAAGACTTTGCATGTAGTGTCGGCTGTTGAATCCTAACTTATTATTGGCCATCTTTTATTCCTTTACTTGTGAACTAGGTACATGAAAACCAGTAACTTTTTTTGTGCTTACATAGTACAGAGAGTAACAGCGTATCTAAGGAGTGTTGATCAACTTTGGGTTAATATTTAGAGCTAGAACTACATTAAAGAAACCCACTCTGAGTGAAAAAAAGGGATTTAGGTTGAAAAAAGATTATTAAGCCCAAATGTTTGTATAGTGTACAAACACGTGATTGTGTTACCCTGAATTTTTGGATGAGACAAGAATATGGTTACTAGCATATCAGTCAATGACTTTTAATGTTAAAAAATAGAAGCTTGAACCTTCATGTGTTAGATTGTGTGTTTCAGTTTGTTTTTGGTATGAAATCTTGAATGGCGTATTTGTCATTTCCAAATCTGTTCAATAAACTGATGATGAATTTGTATTACAGTCATAACTGCAAGTAGACAAATGTTATGCTAACATCCAGTCTTCCAAGAAGTCATTGAGACATATATTGTGTTAAACTGAAATATTTTTATTTATGTTTTCCTATACAATCCTTTTTTGATTGGAGCCTTGGAGGCCAAGTGGGTCACAGCATTTCTTAGTATAGGCTAGAATCCTACTCTGGGTAAATCCTAGTGTGAGAAATTTTGTCACTAGACTACCAGAAAGTCATTCCACTCCACTAACTTATGGTTTGTTTTGGTTTTGATATTGAAATAAATTATCCGAAATTTAAGAAATTTAAATTATATTTACTGGTAAGCCAGAAGAGATCATTACTATTTCAATGTAAAAAGTATATCATAGTTTGAAATATCAATTTGATATTTGCTCCATACACTATAGATTTTTTTATTTCTATATGATTGTTAAATGGTGAACTTCTCTTGTAATATTATACAATTGTAGCATGGTGATTTCGGTCGATATGTATTTTATCGACTGAAGAAAATCGATATGGACCGAGGATGTAGTCCGAGGTTGATATGGATTTTCTTCAGTCCATAAAACACATATCCACCGAAATCACCATGCTACAATTGCTTTATTATTAAAATCCTACTATAAATGTGTTGTTTCACCTTCAAAAATAAAGATCAAACATTCTTAAATCAACAATAACATGTACGCTTGGACGCCATTTGAAAACAATGAATACAACACGGAGCGGAAAACGATCATGGAAGAACCTGGGCACATGCTCCAAGTCAATATGATGTTTTTGCACGCGCTTCTGTGCAATATGATATTTATCATTAACCATGTGATGCAATCTGAGCTAATGGGAATATAATATGATTTGATAATAATTTTCATTTATTATCATTATGCAATATTATACATGTACATGTAATTGGGTTTAGTTCACTCATGAGTGTGATACCTACCTCGTAATTTTTTGTATGGAATCAGCAGTTTATTATTCAAAAGTGTGTTATTCTGATGACATGCAATGCCAACATACCCATATTTCATATCTGTTTTAAATATCAAACATGTACCCCGAATTATATATATACTAACATTTGATTGGATGAATTCAGTCACACGACTTAGATAAAAAATATCATATTTGGCTTCACACATGTTATAATTCCTTCACAAAATCAAGTTTCCCAGTTATGTTTCCCATATATAGAACTGTGGAAAAACATTACAATCACAGATAGAGAATAAGTAATGATTAGTGGATGGTTGTAAGTCCAAAAAAATGACAAAACATATGCCCATAAAACACCCTGCATTGGTTCTTATTATAGATTACTGTAATCAGGTAATTTTTGCATTTATTTATCTAATTTTTTTTTTATATAATTTTTTTTTTTTTTTTAATTATTATTTTTTCCATGTAACTTTTAAGAGTAACAAGTTGTTAAAATACAACTTTTGTGAATATTTTATTTTGAGATATTTCACTTACATTTGCACTGACTATAATTGTTCAACACAAAAAACAAGTATACAAATATATCATCAAATGATGATACTTGCCAGAATTTACTGACATGAAAATATCCCCATTTACAATATCTGACGTATGTTTAGAAATACTTTTTATGCTTTTTTTCCCTTAAAAAAAACAAAAACCTTTTGAGGCTGTTTTATTTGCCTATGTTTTTTTTTTTTTCTTCATCCTTGCGGGAAATATGACTTGTTGCAGGTAAAGTCTCTCTCACTTGAGAGGCTGTAAATGTACATATATAAAAGTCCTGCACAATTTTTATGATGCATTGTGTAGAATACTTTTGAAACTGATTAGATTTGCACCAGATGAATATTGAATTTTTTTTAATAGATATCTGTTATTGTTTGAGCAAAAGATACTTTATTTAAATTTATTATACATGTGCACAGATAAAACATAAGCTTTTTTGAGCTTTGAATATGTTGTGAGTAATTTGATGAAAGGTATATAAATACATAATAGGTGTGTATGTGTGTGTGTGAGAAAGAGAGAGAGAGAGGGGGGTGATACTGCTAGTTAACATATCAACGTTTTGAAGTGTACAGGTGGATTGTTTTGGTGAGTGTGTGTGGACTTCAACAGGATTATGCCCAATAGTATTGAGTGCATACCTTATTACTATTGTTATACATGTGTATTTGGGAATTTTTTTTTTTTTTTTTTTTTTTTTAATTTTTTTTTGAAATCAATAAAGATTTAATTTATTATAATGTATGTTATTAAAACATTGCTGAGCATCATGATTTTTTTAAAATTTACCCTACATTTAAATCATTTCATTGTAGAGTTTCACAAAAATATACGAACTTTGTTAGTGGTTTAATAAGTTAAATAATTATGAAATCTTGAGAGCTCACATGGCAAAATGGCCAATTGAGCTTATATTACGATCAAGTGTGTGTGTGTGCAGTTGCTTATTTATAAATTGATAATAATTTATGTTGAAGATAATTTTAAAAGTAAAATATATATTTGACTTTAATACCCAGCCAGTGGTATATGATTCTTTTTATCATTAATAAAACTTGTAATATTTTTGTCTAGAGCAAGATTTGATGTCATTCATGTTTGAATTGTAAAACTTTTGATCATTGTTGAATTGTTTGTTTTAGTGAAATAGTTAATAACTAAACAAGTTTATTTTTTTGTATGACTTTATGTATATTTGTCCATTTGTTTTTTATAAACCATTGTATGAGTGGGAGGGTATTAGGAGAATTGAAATTAAATGAATTAAGATTTGTAAAACACTTGTGTTTGTTATTTGTTCAAGATTGATATTACTGGTAATTGGTATGGCTCTTTGAATATTTGACATTGAAGGTTGTAGGATATTTGATTTACTGTTTCAGAAAGTCAAGGTGGTATCTAGAACTGAGACAAATTGGGTCATCCTGACCCAGGCCATGATAAAAAAAAAAGATAGGACCATTATTTTTAAAATTGGAGACAACAAAAAACATACATTGATGTTTAAATAAACAGTTTTGCAATTTGAAATTCATTTTTATATATTAATACTGTTAGAGTATTTGACATTGAAGGTTGTAGGATATAAGATGTTCCAGATAGTCAAGATGGTATCACTCGTCGCATTGTGAAGATAAATGGGGCCATCCTGACCCAGGCCTTGAAAGAAAAAATAGTGTCATATTTGTAAAATTGGAGAAAGCGTGAAACATTCATTGTTGGTTTGTTTGTTTGGGTTTTTTTGCTTTTGTTTTTTTTCTTTTATTATTATTACTATTATTGGGGGGGGGGGGGATGAGGATAGTTTTACAATTTGTTATTCATACACAATTATATATTTACACTTTTAGTGATGATACATGTATACTGTTGCAGTTGGTAAAGTTTCAAGAATAAAAGGGAAACAAGACGGGACATACTAACATTACTGACACCTTGGTTTGGCCAAATGACAATAATTTTTGGACCTGTATTTACATTTGAGAGGTCAATGACAGATACAGATTGCTAACAAACTGACCAACAACACAATGCTTGCACACTGGCCTACAATAAAGATTGATAACACAAGTGACACACAATGCAGATTGCTAACTGGCCTACAATGTGATTTCTTATATCCTGGCCTGCAGTTAATATTGCAAGCACACAATGTAAATTCGTAGCACACTGGCAGATTGGTAGCCAACATTGTAGATTTCTAACCTGCAATGCTAGCACACAAGCCCACAATGATTTCTGGTGTACTGGTTCAAAATATAGATTGCTAGCAAACTGGCCAACAATTTAGTTTGCTAGCTATAGCATGCTGGTCTAAACTCTAGATGGTTAGAATGAAAATTGCTAGCACACTTGTTTACAATGCAGATTGCTTACACAATGATTCACAATGTAGATTGTTCTAAAACGCTGGACCACAAATTGTAGAATACTAGCACATTGGATTACAATGTAGATTGTTTGCACTAAGACAACAATGTAGATTGCTCAGCACACTGGTCCAATATTTAGTTGTCTTGTTCATTTGCCAAAAATGTTAACTGCCAACAGTGTCAAAGACTGGCATTATAAACCATTCAGTACATTACACATGTATTAATAATAATGGCCCATGATGTGGTAAGGAAATACCCATTTCAGTGCATTGTGAACAGGAGCTGTCTCGGGTTCGAAGGATGTTGATAAACAGATGTGATACTTGGTCGGTGCAGTTGCTCATCATGGATTAACATTGCGTTTAGCATTAAAAATTCTTCCTTCACATTTTACAGTCATTCTATCAGCAAAGTTTGCAATTGAAGAGGCGGTGTTTCGAATAAAAAGATGGTTTTTACATAAGTTTTAGCTTCTTTCAAAGCTCCTATGAATTGAATATTTTATGCCTCAGATTTTACACCTGTAATCTATCTACCTAACGTGCAACACCTATCATATGTCATAGTTTAAGTGTTCAGAGGGTTGGTTGGTTGTTATGTTATTAAATGTCAAATCAGCAATTTTTCAGCTATTTGCAACAAGAGCAAGGTTATTAATCTCTAAGGATTTTATCTAAGCTCATATATGCATGAGAAATGCAAATGTTTATTATGGTCTGCCTTGTACTAGCATCACTAAGCCAAATTTTGTTAAGGTGCTGGCTCACTGAGTCAGTATGCTTCAAACAAGCTTCCTACTCCCCCAGTCACATTAACCTGACAGTGAATACTCTTTCCCGTTAATGCTAAGTGCTATGTGAGAAAACAGTATCTGAAATCTTGGAGTCTTGTGTATGACCAGCTAGGGGTTTGAGCTGATGACCTTCTGCTCTTGAGGCACATGCTCTACCACTGAGCCAATGAGATGGTCTGATCAGAGAGAAATTAAAAATATGAAGTCTATTAACTCTAAGATATACACTTGCCATCTGTTAGATCAAGTTTTCAGAAAAAAATTGTTCTTCCATATCTGCTGATGTGAGATAGGGTTTAAAGTAATATGAGATGCACATTTTTCACATGCTTCATTCACTGTGTGGTGTTCATCATGCTCTGTTGACTGTTATGTGTAAAATTTATACACTATAATCTTTTCTCCCAAAAGCACCAGGCCAATTTTAATGAAAATTTGTGATTATCAAAGACTGGTTCAAATGAAAAAGTTAAGCCCCTTTGGGCCATGTAAGGGGGTAAATAGTGAAAATCTTTTAAACAAAAATCTCCTATAAATGTACAAGAGATGTGCCTCAGATATTTCATGTGAAACATTCTTGGGTCACAAAGTTTCAGTTTTGCAAAAGTTTTAGCTGTGAGGCTCAAAATGAGAAATTAGAGAGATACTCAGGGAATGGGGTTACTGAAAATAATTTATTTTATCAATATATCTGGAAAACTTTAAACTTTTTGTATAAGCATGGAATATTGTAGGTGTTGAAATGACAACCATTTTGGCATGTAGTTTAAGGTCAATGTCATGTTTTCAAAGGCTGGTCATAGCTGGAAAAGAATATTGAATTGGTAAATTATCTGGAAAATGATAAAGTTTTTGTATACTCATTTTTACTAGAATATTGTTGGTATTGATAAAATAATCATTTTGATAGGTAATTAAGGTCACGATTTCAAAGGTCAAGGTTAGAATTGCAAAGGAGTATACTAGGCACTGTTCAAAACAGTTAATAATCTGTATAAACAGATGGAATTAAAGGTCATGGCTTCAAAGGTCAAGGTTATAGTTGCAAGATTAACAAGGCACAGAAACAATTAATCATCTGAATAAACAGATGATGACAATATTTTTTTTCAGTTTTGACATTTCTATGAAAGATCTTTACATAAAGTCAACGTAAGGTCTTTTCTTCTGTTTGCTATTTTGTGGACTTTTTATTTATATTCTAGTGCAAATTTTATTTTTTATATTTAGTGACAATGTTTTTATTTATTTATTTATCAATGCCAGGTTTGTTAAAACTGTTATGAAAATCCAACGCAACTGTATCCGGATTTAGTACTGTTTCGGTTTCTCCATTATACACTATCATTAACTTCCTGTTTCAAAATTAACAAAAGAATCTTCCCCGTTTTTGGTAAGTTTTGGTTACTTTTTACAACTTTATCGAATAATAGGATGTAAATACAAAATATGTTATCTGAAAAAGTAGTTTAAAAACATCAAAACGTTTAAAGACTTGAAAGTCACAAATAAAATTTGTGTTACATGTATTCGATACCTGGTTAATATGGACCGAAGAAGAGACCATAATTATATATTATTAATTCAGCTTGATACAATATTTTATTGTTTAGCTGTTGTTGCCAAGTTTTTTGACACCTAAGTATATATTTTATAAGTGAAAAAAAAACCAATGATTGACAAATTAGATAAATCTTCAACCTAGTTAAATGAAAGCCACGGATAAATTCTAACAGGAAGTGAATTCTGATATACACAACAGCCAGACACCAAGCTTCCAGGACAATAGCACATCTGGTCGATAGGCCCCACCCTTCAGGTAATATTCAGTTTTTGATCTAGATTCACTTTTTTACAGTTTCTTCAATATCCTATTCATTAAAAAATGCAATACTGAATTTGGGCAAACAAATCAATTTGCATACAAATAGGTTGTAATTTATGCAGTCATAACAAGAAAACTGCATGTATTTTTGTTTGCTTCACAGTTTCTGAAAAAATATTCATTCATAAACATTTTATTATGTTTCAACTCTATCAAAACATTAAGCAATCTGAATTGCTTAATTGCAGAAGAAACATTTTAGGCAGGGTCAGGCCCTGCACAATGTGCTCACCTGTGCACTTTTGTGATACCTTTCAAGTCACACGCATTTTGGATGTAAATCACGCTCACACACTAAAGTTCTACAAACACATGCATACTCAAACTATCTAGAGAATAAAAATTGACAACATAGATCTATTATTGTAATGATGGTTAACATTTTCAGAGTGCCTGGCTGAGGATTGAACCTGGTTCAGGTTATAAGCATCAGCTCTAATACATCACTAAAAGATCCCTACAAAAAAAGTCTGGTAGTAAATCACTCTATTTTATCTATTATATACAGCACAACACCATAACTAGATCAATCCTTCTACATCATGAACATGTATTCACCTCTGTGACACATAATATAGTCATTTCCAATAGTTACATGGATCTGGAAATAGACCAGTTTCCAGTTACATAAATCATGAAATCAGACTGTTCCAGCATGTCAAGTGGAACTCGTACTTGCCAACCTGTAAAAAAGTTTGATGAGTAGTTATCACCGAACAGAAATTTTTGTGTGGGGGGAGGAAGGGGGGATGATAACATATGGCATCATTATCACAGTTTTACATTACTTTTTATTAAATAGTGACACTATTAAATAAACGAAAGGTATTTTTAATGGATTCATAACATAATTATGGTAATGCTGCAAACATGTAATGCTATGAGTTTTGAAACATTTGGTGGGTTTTTTCCCATTTATTTATTTACTTATTTTCAAATATTTGTATTTGTAACATCTTTTTTTCACATAGGAATTTCACTTGGAAACAAAATTAAAAAATGTCAGGGTTAAGCCCTGGCTTTTGTAAAGTAGGAGCCAATTGTTAGCAGACTGAAATTTAGGAGGCAATTGACAACAAACAGTACAAATAAGCCCTATGAGCAATGTAACCCCTAAATATAATAATAATTACATATCGTTAACAATGTGTAGTACTTAATTAATTTTTTTAAAAGGAGGAATCATTTTTTCATTCTTGTGTAAAGGAAAAAAGAAAACTATTTCTTTAGAGCCAAAAATTATAAAAATTAGCAATCAGCTAAATTGTAAAATGACAGAGCCTCCCCTGAACATTTAATTTCTTCATATTTTAACTACTTTCCTTTTCAAGTCATTGGCTGCAGCTTTTGTACTTAGCACTTCATGAAAATTTAGAAGCTTTGTCACAGTCTGGAAAATACTCTTGTAAAGTTATACCTCCCAAATTTCATTATTGTACAAAAAATAGTCTTGGAATTGGAGTATGCACTCACTCAACTACAAAACCAGTTACCTCCCTTTTATGACTTTCATTTGAGCCTTTAGATTATGTTTTTAACTCTTGGAAATTGAATTAAAATTCTGTTTTAAGGAAAAAGTAACTATATTATATGGATTAACTCTTGAGATTTTGAAGAAAGTGATTTTTAAAATGAAAGCGTACTCTAGCAGACCTTCCTTCTTTAAGGTACAGCTATTGTTGGATATGACTTAATTTGAGTACCGGTAATTGTGAAATTCTTTGGTAATATTCTATATTTGGACTCATAAAATTGCATATTAGTATTTTTGTGTCATACATAATATGACTTTATTTAAAGTCAGGGTTAACATAAGGTCATTATATGTTATCATATAACATGATTCTTTATTTTTTAGAGAGATAATTAACTTCAATCAGGGGAGCAGGAAATAAGTGGAACTTCTAGGATGGAAGCTAAAGGTGGGTTAAAGGTCAAGTTTGTCAAATGCAAAAGCACTGGAGGTGGCAGTGATGTTGGAACAGCTATATATTATAACCAGGATTCCTCGGAAGCCAGCGAGACAGAAGAAACGGATAAAATCAAAAAGAATAATGAAGATGGCAACAAGGATGAAAATATAAACCAAGAAATTAATTATAACCAAATTCAGAGACTAAATAACTATAAAGTTCAAAATTCATTTGGGATTGCGCAATCAACAAACTTTAAATCTGATGATGATAAGATTGAAAATATAAGTGTTGATATTAACAAGGATAGTGAAAGGGTCAAGGTCAGAGTAGAATACAGTGACGAAACACAGATTATTGTTGCTGGAAATAGTAAAGATGGTCTGGATCTTGATTTGGATAATAAAGTATCTAGGTTAAAATCTATTATGAACAAAATAAAATCCTTGAAAGAAAAAGAAAAGGTTGATCATACCGATGAAGACACTGACGATTATGATTTTGACAGCCGGAGTACTGCCACTGATGCTAAGTCAACAACTTCTGCTTCAATTGATGTAAACAAAACATCACAAGAAAATGTAGATACTGAAAATACTGAACAGAAAAACAAAAAGTCACGTAGAAAAGCCAACCCAAAACGAGTTCAGAAAAGCAAAAAGGCAAAATTAGACCAAGGCCAAGAAGAGAAAAGTGTTGAAAGAGAAAAAACAGAATCTGTGAACAAACAAAATGAACCCAAAGAAAAAGTCAGAAAACCAAGAAGCCGAGGAAAACCTGGAAAGTGCGAAGTTTGTGGGAAGACTTTTACTCGTGTAACAGGTCTGATTGAACATATGAGAATACACACCGGAGAGATGCCATTTATATGTGAAATTTGCGGAATGACATTTAATGTTCGCAGTAACTTGCAGAAACATTTCCGTGTTCATACAGGTGTTAAACCATATAAATGTGATTTCTGTGGAAAAGATTTTGCTCATTCAAATGTTTTGAATCGTCACCGTAAATTACATTCGGGAATGAAACCCTATATGTGCGATGTATGTGGTAAACAGTTTTACCAGCGAGTTACTTTATTGAGGCATACTCTTACACACACTGGAGAAAAAGCATTTAAATGTGATGTCTGCCAGGAAGGGTTTAACACCCGTAATGCTCTCATTGAACATGCTAAGATGCATACAGGTGGAGTTCCATTTATTTGTCCAGTATGTAACCGAGAATTCTTTCTACGATCTCATCTGTATGAACATTTAAGAGTTCATACTGGAGAGGCAGTGAAAAACACAACTCCTACTGTTGTAGATAACACTGTCAGTCAAGCTGATAATGATGAGAATGAGTTGAAATGTGATGTTTGTGAAATAGAATTTACAGAATCTTCAGCATTATTGGCTCACCTTAGATCACATTGTTATACTGGAGAAGATCCATATAAGTGTAGTATTTGTGAGATGCTGTGTATCTCCAGAAAGGAGCTACTTGCACACTCTAGGTTACATCGCCAGGCTAAAACTGTAACTTGTGACGTCTGCAACAAGGACTTCTTATCGAATAGTTATTTAAAGATTCATAAACGTATTCACTCAGGTGAGCGTCCATTTAGATGTGAAGTTTGTGGTAAATCGTTTGTTTCTAATAGCGACCTTACTCGTCATGCTCGAATTCACACAGGAGAAAAACCACATCGTTGTGAGTTCTGCAATCGTAGATTTAACAGAAAATCTCACCTTAATACTCATTTTAAAGTTCACGCGAAAGCTATGGGTATAAAAGCACCTGAGATTACTATAATGAATAAAAAGTTATCCCAGATGGTAACGGATAATTTGTCTAATTTAGTCAGTTCTAGTTCTAATGCCGACGAAAATGACTCTGCAAAATCATACAACCAAGACAGTGTGATTAGCCTTTCAAAAAAGTCACATGACCTGAATAATGATCATTCTCAGAAAAAATCCCATGACCTTGGTAGTGAGGTCCTAGATGAACCAATGTCAGGAGAACAAAATGGTGGACAAGTGGAATTTGACAAAGAAGTGAGTGAAATTGCATATCAGCACAGCAGTGAACAACAAGGGTATGCTGATCAAGTTTCATTTAACCAGGAAATTGTTCAGAATGAAGAGTCTGACAATCTACATTATCAGGAACAAGAGACATTTGATCAAGGTACTGTCAAGAGTAAAGGTCCAGGAGATGGTTTGCATTACCAGACTGATCAAACTGGATCTTATGTTCAAGAATTACTACAGTAAACCCTTGTACATTGAAAGACCTGTCAAAAAATTGAACATGTTTAAAACCAAAGATTTTTTAGGATTAGACTGGCAGACTAATTATATTTAGAATATTTATTTAACTGATTTGTCCTTTTAAAATACTATAGTTTAGTGAAGACAGACAGGTTTCCAGTTTACTCCACTTAATTTTACAGGTTCTTCTAGTATAGCATTAGTATAAACCTTGCAACCACCTCAAGACCATGTTTTTTTTTTTTTTACAGAACATAGTTCCAAAGTTGTGAAACACGTTCAACTACTTCAGCCTTATTGCACAAGTATGACCTACACTACCTTGTTGTGCATTAGTTGTGGTGCATAGGGCTTACTACTTTCATTTGTGTTGCATCAATCTGACCTACTTTAATATTGGGTGCATCAGTATGACATACTTTAATGTGCGTTGCATCAGTCTGACTTAATGCAATTTGTTTGGCATAAATCTGACCTACTTCAGCTTAAGGTGCGTCATTTGCAATTTCAAAGCAACTAGCTCATTGACCCACAATGTTGCATCTTTGCTTTGCAATCCAGTTGGGTGCATTGCAATTTTAAAAGCAATTAGTAAAGATTTGTGGCAAGTCAAATTCTTTTATATATGGCTGAATTGTGTCAAAGTAAGATACTGACAAAGTTCTGTAAACTTAATCTCTTATTGGTCATTTTTAATTAATTATTGTATTTCTTTTTACAACTTAAGGTATTGATGCCTTAAGAATAAACAGGGTTTTTTACATGGACACCTGGCCCCAGTTTCACAATCATTTACTCAATTGAGTGCATAGTCAACTCAAATGTTCCAATTTTTCTCTAATCCATATTTTAAAAGTTTTAAGTTTTATAAGGTAATTTTTGATTTTGTTCAACAAAACTACATCAAACAATTTAAATACAATATTAGATATTCAATTTTAACAGTAATGTCTGAAAGATTGACATTCAAATTTTCCCAAATTTGAGTTGAGTGTACACTCAACTGAGTGAATGATTGTGAAACTGGAGCCTGATTATCAATATTACAGAATACGGACATTTGGTATACTACCTTATAGATAAATGGTTTTGTCCAAAAATCTCAATGTATGGAATAAACCATCAAGCATAGAGGGGTGTTTTTATAGTGTTATACACTACTTATTGTATTTTGTATCAGTATAAGTAAGATGTATTGGATTGTGTCAATTATTGTTGTATTTTTATTGTCTAACTTGATATAGACAAGAATGCTGTGTAATTTGTATTGGTATTGTTTTTGATAAATACTGGCATCAAACCAATCTTTGTCAGGGCCTTTGTGGCACAAAATGTAGCCTACAGATTAATGCTCCTCTCATCACCATGGTTAGTTTGATTAAATGGGGTTTTATGTTTGGGGTAAGAATATTTTGCTTATATTGAGACATTACCAGCTAAAGATGAAGTGGCAAAAATTTTGACCTTTGCAGTTTGCTCAGGGTAATGTGCAGGGAGGGTTCTTTAGCATTTCACGTCTGCAGGAAGATGGAGCATCAGTTTTTGTCTCTACCTAAGGACCCTGTGACTTTTATGTCTAAATGCCGAGTCCATGGTGAAGGAACAGTAACATCCAAGCTGTTAAGTCTTGGTCAGACCTGTCTGGGGTTGGAACCCTGACTTCCCACATAGGAAGTAAGCACCCTACCAACTAAGCTACCATAGTGGTACCACCTAGGTTGAAATTCTACTCAAGCAGATTCTAGTGTGAGAAAGCTTGTCAGTCCAACATCCAAAAATATAAGTGAAATTGATTTGGGATGTAGAACAACTCTTTTCCACCACACTTAATTTTGTTAGTTACCAGGCTCCAGTTTCATAATCTATCATTCACTCGATTGAGTGAACACACAACTCAAATTAGGGAATATTTAACAATCAATTTTGAAGACATTATTTAGTTAAAATTGAGTGTCAAATGTTATATTTAAATTGTTTAGTGCAGGTTTGTTGAAGAAAAAAAAAAACATTTTCTAATGAAACTTCAAATTTTTAAAATATTGTTGAGAGAAAATGGGAATATTTGAGTTGAGTGTACACTCATTTGAGTGAATGA
Organism: Tegillarca granosa; assembly: GCA_029721355.1. Taxonomy (NCBI): domain Eukaryota; kingdom Metazoa; phylum Mollusca; class Bivalvia; order Arcoida; family Arcidae; genus Tegillarca; species Tegillarca granosa. Next base: position 21,898,491 of record CM056601.1, read on the forward strand.
TTGTAACATAGAGACCAATTCTCACTTTTTTAAGGAGTCATATTTCTTCTGTGTTTTTGCTTTTAGATGTAAGCAAATGTGTAGAGATCCAAATACTTTTATCTACATTTAATTTTATCTCATGTTTTGTTTTTTGTTGTTTTTGCTTTCAAAATGAATTGTAGTGGAACATAAAATTTTAGTAATAATGGGAATAATACTAGAATCTATATGGCTCATATGAATATTTTGTAAACCTAATTTACAAACACAACATTTACTGCCACAAATTTTATTGTTGCAAACTGCCATTTATGCGATCGACAGCTAAAGAAAAGTTAGTTACTTGGCAAGAATTGGCATGATGCCAGTGTATATATATTTTTGTGTGTGTGTGTGTGAAGTATTGGTGCTATTTTATTTGAAGGTCTTCCTTTATTTGATGTTTAAACATGAAATTTTAATAATTTATGAAAATATACTGTTTGTATACACATGTACATTTATTTATAAAAAATAGTAATCAATTGTTTATGTAATTGATCTATTGTGTACATTTTCCCTTCTGTATAATTAGTGAAGATAATTTGTTGAACAATTATGTCGATTTATAACTTGCCTATTAAACCACCTCCGTGTGAATAATGGCAAGGAAAATTATTATAAGGTTTCTTGCATGTTTTTGGCCATCTTTCTGTACAGATTTGACTGTATATATAAAATTTAAATTTTGCATGCATATGAAGATCTTTATATAAAGCTCCCTTGATTAATCTTTACAGACAGGTGTGACTGTATTTATTTAGTTCAAAGTTCAAAGATTACCTAGATATGAAGGTCAGTCATTAAAATAATGCTCCCTCAAATAATCTATATAGACAGGTGTGACTGTACATAGATTATTTATTGATATGATCTGAATATAAATAATTGTATAGATAAATTGTGATTGTGTACATCTGAATCAACATCTCATATCAAGTGAAATACTAGTGTAGCGGTCTGGGTAGCTCAGTTGGTAGAGCACTCACCTATAGTGCGGGAGGTCCCGGATTCGATCCTGGTCCGACCCTGCATTTTTTCTCCCTCCTGTTACAGTTTGGTGGCCAGTGTGGCCCTTGGAAGTGATGGACTGACATATATTCGGTCGTATAAAGTCCATCCGAGGGAATTTGGGGTGAGATTTCGCATAGGATCATGGGAAACTCAAGAATAACGGGAGAAATGTAGCGGTCTGGGTAGCTCAGTTGGTAGAGCACTCACCTATAGTGCGGGAGGTCCCGGGTTCGATCCCCGGTCCGACCCTGCATTTTTTCTCCCTCCTGTTACAGTTTGGTGGCCAGTGTGGCCCTCGGAAGTGATGGACTGACATATATTCGGTCGTATAAAGTCTATCCGAGGGAATTTGGGGTGAGATTTCCCATAGGATCATGGGAAACTCAAGAATAACAGGGGAAGAATGTAGCCGTCTGGGTAGCTCAGTTGGTAGAGCACTCGCCTATAGTGCGGGAGGTCCCGGGTTCAATTCCGGTCATACCCTGCATTTTTTCTCCCTCCTGTTACACTAGTAATCCTGATTGGGATTTTAAAATAACCCACTTCAGTCACCACACATTTACTACACACACTCACATAATAATAAGTTAATAACTCAACCACTCATTGTTTGTTCAATGTATTTCTGAGCTGTGTAACCCTGAAGATATGTAAATGATTATTGCTTGTACAGTTTGTATACATAACTGTTAAGCTACTTTAAAATTACCATGTAATACACATGAAAAATAAAATATGTTTCGATATCAATAAATTTGTTTACGGTAACTGCAATAAACTTCTAACAACATATTATGGATAATCATTTACTTTCAACCCACTGGTTCCATTGGACAAGTACCGGTACCATTTATATATGAGGGTGTTTGTGTATTACTCAACAGGCCCTGGTTTCATAATCATTCCCTAACTCAGATTTTCCTTAACTTAAATCTGGCAAATTTGAAACCTTTATAATGTGGTTAATTATTTAGATATCCCAAAATTCAAGGTGTCATTTTAAAGATGTCTTTAAGCTTGTAACATCTGTATTACCGGTATGTTTTATCACAAATTTTTATTTGTAAATCAGAAAGAGATTGCGAAAATTTGCTAAATTTAAGTTAAGGAAAGTCTTAGTTAAGGAATGATTGTGAATAGAGGCCTGGCATTTTTCATCCTTATGAGTGAAGCAATACCAATGAAAAATAAGTTCTGTGCTACATAGATAAATAAAAATGTTTGTATGCCTTTACAACTGTTACAAGTGTATATTACTAGTACTTTGTATAAATCCAACAAGACCGTTTACCTGCTTAAGTACATAGATTATTCAGTTCCTATCATGACTATACATTAGTAAGTTAGCTTCCTGGATTAGAGGCATGTACTTCATGTTATAAATAAATCCACTGTTTTTACATTAAATTATGTACAATCTTTTTTGTTTTTAAGTGTCATGTATATAACAAATAAGTGCACATGTTTTGACAGTGTTTATATAAGTATTTTGTTTTTAATATTACTACTTAGCATATTTTTGAGGGTTATTATCTCAACTGGTTAAAGCCAGCTTATGATATGGCAATATGTGTGTGTGTGTGTGTGTGTGTGTGTGTGTGTGTGTGTGTGTGTGTGTGTGACTTCTGAAACCACTAGTTTCAGTTTCACAAATATTTCTTAATTAAGATTAATTTTGGCAATTTTTGGTATTGCAAGTAATGGAAAAAAAAAATGACAAAATTAAATTACAAGAAAATTTAAAAATTTAAGAAAGTAACCTAAAATTCCTGAATATCTTAATCAACAAAACTATCTCAATTATAATTTGCCAAATTTAGGCAAGGGAAAATCTTAGTTATAAAATTGTTGGATGTGCAAGCTACACAAGTTTTTACTAGACAATCCAATACATTATCTAAAGAGCCACTCTTAATGTAAAAAGAAAAAGATATATATATATATATATATATATATATATATATATATATATATATATATATATATTTATTTATTTATTTATATATATATTTATAGAGCTAGTTTAAAAATGGTTAACCAAAGAAGATGCCGACTTAGAAAAAAACACTACATTTTTGTCACTGATGTTGCATTTTGTAATAAATGTATTGTAATTGTAGGTTAAACTTGATTGCCATGGTAACCCAGTTTTCCATTTACCCTATGATATTTTGGGACAAAGTGTTCAGTGAAATGTTAAAAATATAAATGTTTCCTTTAGTACTGTGATGAGTTAATTCAGGGGCTGATATATTTGTCACATTCCTTGTGATGTTTTAGCAAAGAAATTTCTGTTATGTTAAATAGAACAGGGCCTGATTGTTTAAAGCTTCATTTGGTTTACCAAATGTAAGGAAAAGTATAAAATATTATTTTTAAAAAATCTATTATGGATATAAGGTTTTGACTAAATTTGGTTCTTTTTGGTAATAACTATTATATGCATTAACTTTTGAACAGAATTTTTCAAAAATATTGACAAATATACAAAATGCAAATTTTCGCTAACCAACTGGATAGGATACGCTTATGGAGCTTTGAACAACTTTACCAAGATAAACAACTAAAAAAAATTCTAAAAGCTTACCATCATTGGTTTTATTGGTTTTACATCTTTTCAGTATTAATACAATTTTAAATACTAAAGGCAAAAAAAGGTTAATACTTAATTACTTCCACTGTTAACTAAAGTTTTAGGCCTGATGATCATTTGGTGTGACCTTGATCATGCGTCAAAATAAAAACGAAAATTATGTGGTGTTGTGGTCAATGTTCTGTGTTATATTCAAAATTTGCATACAACATGTAATGTTTGTTAAACTCTATTATATATGGCAGTGTGTGTGTGTGTGTGTGAATATTGTCGTAATCTTCGTAGCTGTGTATAATTGTGTGTGTGGGGGGGGGGGGGGGGGGAGTTTGTAATCTGCAATGCTGTGTAACTTAATGTGTGTGTGTGTGTGTGTGTGTGTGTAATTGTGTTTGTTGTAATCTGCATTGCAGTGTATATTAATGTGTGTGTGTGTGTTGGTTGTAATCTGTCTTGCTGTGTATATTATTACTATCATTTGTAATGTTTTGACGTGTCCCTTGTATACATAAATTTTTTATTGTTGTCTTGACGGCATGTTACATGTGATATATACATGCTTTTGTGTTTTCATTTAAATGTATATCTTTATATAATTATCATTAAATGAGATGAGTCTGCTTTCTTTGTAATTACTAAACATTGGTGTGGTACAATAATTGATCGAATGGGGATTTACGTCCAAGTCATAAATATTTCTTTTGTATTTCTTATATTCTCACCAGCTATAGGTGAAGTGGCAGCAATTTTGTTCTTTGCAGTCCTCTCAGGGCAATGACACCAATGTGCAGGGAGAGTTCTCTAGCGTGCCAACAAGAGGTTTTTTAGATGGATATGTCGTCTGCATCTGTAGTGGTCATTATTTCCATGGAAACGCCTGCCCTGGTGAATGGCTTCGGTTTTAAGGTCTTCTTCAAAGGACCCTGTACTTTCATTTCTAAATGTGGGGTGTTTAGTGAAAGAACAGTCACTACCTATTTTCAAGTCTTAGTCAGACCCGAGCAGGATTCGAACCCTGACCTCCTCTAGTGGTTTGGTTCACATAAACTATAAACTACCACTCCAAATGTTTAACATGTTAAAAAGGGGGCGAAATAAGAAAATTGGGTTTTTTCACAGACATCTTTTAAAATCATGATAAGTGAACCGAGCGCTATGAAAAATGTGGAATAGAAAACATTTCATGGATATTATTCTTGATCATCTTATGACAACAATAATCATCATAGTGGAATAGTTTGTAAGTCTCAAAAAGTCATTAAATGAGTTAGAAATCGCCTTTCAGAAATCGACGACAATATGAAACCAAAAAAGAACAAAATTACGAAAGTTTTGTATTTTATATAAATTAAAACATAATAGACATTTTATTATGAAAGGCTTTTACACTTGTCAAGCGGAAATCTCTTTCAGACACTATCCAGGACCCAACCACATCCCCACCCAACCCACCCAAGCCCCATTAAAATACGCAAGTGTCACCAACTAAGTAAACAAGCTAAATATGGTCAGGATAAAAGACACACGATAAATACAATATTGCTATGTTTCCCGGATCTTCAAAGTATTAATACTGTTCAACCGAGGTATGTTAACTCTCATCTTTACAACAGTGCATTTCAAGTAAGGTTTCAAAGTCTATTTTTACAAGTCAGTATCAATTTATCGTCATGTCTTTTTTAAACGACAAAATCAAACAGAAAAAAGTGACATTAAAGCAATGTTAACTGTGCTATAATATTTGGTACAGGTTGAATTCTCTTGTTTGGATGATACAGGCTCTCAAATGGCGAATTTCAGTGGAGCGTTTCGGCCTGATGCTGATTTTAATTGTATATTTTACGGACCAAACGTGATCTCATCATCGTCATACTGATTTTCCTTCTTCACAGTAGCAATAGCAGTAAGCACAGCAGATGTTATAGAGAGAAGTCCGGCTACTATACATAGGAAGACAGGTGCTTGGATCGACTCGTGGTCCGTACTCTCGTTAGCTGTTTTAAGTGTCTTGTATAAAGCTATAAATACAAATGATCCTCCAAGGATAAATAAACCTAGAATAGAAACAAAACAATAAATAAAACAAAAATATGCATTGTTTTGTCTGGGAAATTGATTAGTTTAGCAAACATGTCACTATGTCATCACATTTACCAACAAGAGGTTTTTCAGATGGATATGTCGTCTGCATCTGTAGTGGTCATTATTTCAATGAAAACCTACAATATTATTATTGTGTGAAATTTGTTTTTTTTAAATAATCTTTCAGCATCCATTTGCTTTCAGATGCATCATGGTACCAGAAGCAGATATGGCGGCCGCAATAGATCGTAAATGACCTATGTTGTCAAGCATCGGAATTCATTGAGGATGAATAGCCTACTGGTCAAGCTATCCAAAAATTAAAAAAAATTGGAACAGGAGCTGTCATCCAGAAACCCTCGACCAATCAGATCTCAATGTTTCAAAAAAAATTACTTTAAACTTAACCCGAGGTAACTGTACTTTGATAAGAAACACGGAGACTTCTTTTTTTTTTAATAGAAATCTCAAAATTCAACAAGTATTACCAAAATTATCATCCCGTAAACATTTAGATTTTAGGCCTTGCAAAATAACGCATTATACGTCATTCCATAAGTACATGGAAGAGAATCCCTGGAAATGTTTCGTAGAAAAAACCCAATTCCCCAAAAATCGAAGTAGTTATGGTTAAAACATCTGTAACAGTAAGCGTTAAAAATCTGGCTTTAAATACAAAGAAAATTGCAACCTTTTTTCCGTTATAAACAACTGCTAGGGCATTGTTAATTTCAAACCGATAAACTACTTTACGCAATACAACTTTCAGTACATATTTATTTCTGTCGAGTGAAATTGATATCCAATTTTCAGTGGTCATTTGCCATCTTTTCCTGATACGATTGCAAATGATACACTTCTTGAAACAAGACGGGTGAATTTCCTCTGACCTTAACTCGCCTTATGCCTAATGGCTGTGCTTATGATAGAACATTTCCTATATAAAAAAAAAACCCCGAGATTTTCCGATATCAACTGGTGACGCCGCCTCATTTTGCACCAGAAAGGGTAAGAGGAAATTCGGACCAATGATGATTATATACAGTAAGCGTTATATGCCAAACCAATAACTCATGTTTTTTTAACACAAACCGACTTACCAGCACCGCCCAACATGTATATAGAAGCTGATCGTATCCAGGATTTAGTTCTCAATATAAGGTATAGTATGTGTGATACCACCGCCAAAAACGTCAACAATGACCCAAACGTCTGGAATATCCTCGTTATGAACAGCCATTCTGTAAAAAAAAGGGGAACCTTATAGACATTTTTAGCAAATTCTTATGCAAAGCTACTTGTCTACTTATTTTTTAAATATCAAGATGGAAGGACCGGATGTAACATGCCATATACATTTCAGTTAGGTCAGGTGTTTCGAAGTAGGAGCTTGTTTATGTGAAAGGTAAAGTCTGTCCCGTAACTAAATATAATTTGTGAAATTTATTTAAAACTAAGGTTTGTTACCTCAGGTCAAACATTCTTTAGTGGAGTTGGATTTTTGTAACTTTTTATTAATTAATTATCAAATGTTTCGATTATCTTTTTTATCTTTCAACTTTTTCGGACCCTAGTGTCACTAATGAGGAATGAATTTCCAAAATGTGCACATATGCCAGATCGAAATTAAACCGGTATTTTTGTTAAATATATAAAGTGGTCTGGGAACACTGGATCTCTAAAAGACATACAACGAAGTGAAAGCCGTTAAAATTATTATGCATCAATTTAGATGCCGTAAATTAACAACTGTCTTTAACTTAATCAACCCGACCTTTATATACATACGTCATAACAACGTTTCGCGGATATGATAGTGCATTCTGGATAATCCAGATGTAGACTCTGAATTATACAGAATGATGATAGGAAAATCATGTGACCCGTGTCTTTTTGAAAATGAAGAAGTAAATGCAAGTCGTTGGTGTGTCGAGTGTTGTGAGGCTTTGTGTGAGGACTCTGTAAAGGCTCACAAAAAGGCGAAGATATCGAGATCTCACAAACTTATTAGCTTGGACGAATATGAATCTAATCCGCCACGAATACATGTGACTAAAATGTGTGACAAACACCCGGACAAAAAACTTGAAACTTTTTGTGTTGACCATCAAATGCCTTGTTGTTTAGTCTGCATGACTACGCACCACAGAAAATGTGATCACGTGACAACTTTGGAAGAGGCAGCAAAAGGTATTTCAGAGAGTTCAGAAATGAAACAGTTGATGTCTCAACTTGTAAAAGAAAGTTCAAAATTCCATGAAATAGCAAATGATAAACGATTGAATCTACAAGAGCTAAAAATACAAAAACAAGAATGTGACACAGAAGTTGAAAAGCTGAAAACAAATGTCGTCTGCCATATTGAAAAGTTGGAGCAAAAGTTTAAAGACGATTTGAATGTTTTGAACAAAGTTTACTGTTATCAGTTAAACGAGGAACTCGAATATTTTGAACATTAAAAGAAAACCAGGGACACCTATATCCGTCTACTAGAAATTGCTAGAAGTAAAACAACGGATGTTAACACATTCTTAGAAATGGTAGCCATTCAGCAACTTGTAAAGGAACAGCATGAAAATCTCAGACAGAAATTCCCAGTGAAACCATGGAAGAAAGTGAGATGGTCAGATCTGTAGTTAACTCCTCCCATACATTAGCAGAGGAACGAGTAGATATGAAAGAGTTAAGTACAAGAGAACTGTTCAAAACTTGTGTACCAGTATATAAAAGTTTTGACTTCACAAAGTGTACTTTGAGAGAAAAGTTCTTTTAACCTACAGAAAACGCAAGTAAAAATTTGCTGATGTGGAGTATCTAGGGTCTGACAAAGTTATTTTGACAGATATGAACAAGAAATTTCTGAGTATTTACATGGAAAATGGAGCATCTGTGACGGAAACGGTATTCTTTTGCGGAGTACATAGTGTAGCACTATTAAATGAACATGAAATCGCAGTCACTTTACCAAAAGAAAGAAGTTTCATTACCGTAGACGTGAATAACATGTCGAAAACAATATATAAAATCAACGAACAATGTTACGGTATTGCTTCGTTCAGAAGCAATTTAGTGTTGGCATGCAAGTGTGCAATTATGTTTGTAGACACGAAAGGCAACGTATTCTCGAAGAAAACTGTTACATCTTGTGCTGACTTTATATCGTCTGTTTCGCACGATAGATTGTGTTACATAAATCATTTTCAACATTTTGTACACTGTATGGACGGAAGTAACAAGGATATTTGAGTTACAGTCACAAGAAGTTGCAGTGCCCATATGGAGTGTCGTCAGATGAACAGTGTAATATATACATTGCTGGTTCAAGTTCAGACAATCATGAACCATCAGCTCTCACCAGATGGCTAATTGTTATAAATATTGTACCCCGGAATTTCCAGTCCAAGAAATAGCATTCAAACCAAACGGTAAACGGTTGTTATATGTTCTAAACGGGAGGTCAAACAATATGAAATGGTACTTTTATCATAATAGTCCCAATCCTATAAATGTCTTTACATTTAAATGGAATTTTAACGGAATATTTTTTAATATTTTTAATTAGAAGTCAAACAATAGAAAAAAATTGTATTTTTATCATAATCGTCTCGATGACTCTACATTGAAAATGATCTGTCAACGAAATATGGTCAAGATTTTGAAATGTATTTGTTATAATAAAATGTTTAAAACTCGTCTACTATAAATGAACAGTTCAATAGACATAAGTTAGTTTCAGGCAATTTAATTGGCATTTTAGCGATTTAGTTTTTATTCCTTTATTATTCCCTTGCTACAACTCGTTGCAGTACACGATGTCATTTGTTACAGATGGAAACATTCGTAAATAAAAGTTATACATGTAATGACATAAAATTTATGTAATGTGGTCCCGAAAAAAAAAAACGAATCATGATTATAAATTCAACAATTTCCATTGGTAATGCAAAACATCGGTTCAGACAAAAGTCAATGATGATAACAAACAAAACAATACACAATACAAGGCAATGAAAAAAGCAAACAACACAACCAAGAACACGGCATAATGCAAGTCAATGAAAAAAACAACCAATGCAACCAAGAACATGACACAATACATGTCATTGATAAATGCAACTATGAAAAGGGCACAAGACAAGTCAATGATAAAAATAACCAACGTAACCAAGAAAAGTGCATATTACAAGTAAATAATAAAAACAACCAACGCAACCAGGAACAAGACACAATTCAAGTCAATGATAAAAACGACCAACGCAACCACGAACAAGACACAATACATGTTAATGATAAAAACGACCAACGCAACCAGGAACAGGACACAATACAAGTCGGTGATAAAAACAACCAACGCAACCAGGAACAGGACACAATACAAGTCAATGATAAAAACGACCAACGCAACCAGGAACAGGACACAATACAAGTCAGTGATAAAATCAACCAACGCAACCAGGAACAGGACACAATACAAGTCAATGATAAAAACGACCAACGCAACCAGGAACAGGACACAATACAAGTCAGTGATAAAATCAACCAACGCAACCAGGAACAGGACACAATACAAGTCAAAGATAAAAACAACCAACGTATCCAAAAAAACGACGCAATACAAGTCAATAATAAAACAACCAATGTAACCAAGAACATGACACAATACAAATCAATGATAAAAACAACCAACGCAACCAGGAACATGACACAATACAAGTCAATTATAAATATAACCAACACAACCAAGAACATTACACAATACAAGTCAATGATAAATATAACCAACACAACCAAGAACATGACAAAATACAAGTCAATGATAAAAACAACCAACCCAACCAAGAACAGGACACAATACAAGTCAATGATACAAACAACCGACACAATACAAGTTAATGATAAAAACAACCAACGTAACCAAAAAACACGACGCAATACAAGTAAGTGATAAAAACAACCATTGCAACCAAGAACACGACACAATACAAATCAATGATAAAAACAACCAACGCAACCAAAAACAGGACACAATACAAGTCAATGATTAATATAACCAACACAACCAAGAACACGACACAATACAAGTCAATGATAAATATAACCAACACAACCAAGAACAGGACACAATACAAGTCAATGATACAAACAACCAACACAACCAAGAACACGACACAATACAAGTAAGTGATAAAAACATCAAACGTAACCAAGAACACGACACAATACAAGTAAGTGATAAAAACAACCAACGTAACCAAGAACACGACACAATACAAGTAAGTGATAAAACATCAAACGTAACCAAGAACACGACACAATACAAGTAAGTGATAAAAACAACCAACGTAACCAAGAACAGGACACAATACAAGTCAATGATACAAACAACCAACCCAACCAAGAACAGGACACAATACAAGTCAATGATACAAACAACCAACACAACCAAGAACACGACACAATACAAGTTAATGATAAAAACAACCAACGTAACCAAAAAACACGACGCGATACAAGTAAGTGATAAAAACAACCATAGCAACCAAGAACACGACACAATACAAATCAATGATAAAAACAACCAACGCAACCAAGAACAGGACACAATACAAGTCAATGATTAATATAACCAACACATCCAAGAACACGACACAATACAAGTCAATGATAAATATAACCAACACAACCAAGAACAGGACACAATACATGTCAATGATACAAACAACCAACACAACCAAGAACACGACACAATACAAGTAAGTGATAAAAACATCAAACGTAACCAAGAACACGACACAATACAAGTAAGTGATAAAAACAACCAACGTAACCAAGAACACGACAATACAAGTAAGTGATAAAAACATCAAACGTAACCAAGAACACGACACAATACAAGAAAGTGACAAAAACAACCAACGTAACCAAGAACAGGACACAATACAAGTCAATGATACAAACAACCAGCACAACCAAGAACACGACGCAATACAAGTAAGTGATAAAAACAACCATTGCAACCAATAACACCACACAAGTCAATGAGAAAAAAAAACCAACGCACCAAGAACATGCTGAAACTATACAAGTCAATGATATAATTATTAAACTTCCTGTACTGCAGTGATGATCCTTCAAACATATATCTAATACAATGAAAAAAGAAAATCAAGTTAGCAACATAGTTAACTCTGATATGATGACTTATTATAAAGTTTATACGTAAGTAATGTAAATACGCAGTATTAAAACATTTCAAGTTCTTCCGGCTTCGTGTTTATGTCGGATAAGTCTAGAAATTGTAAGTAGCTTAGTAGGAAACATTAACTTATACAGACAGGTCAGTCAACGAGACATATTAGACCACGTGACACAGTGGACTCGTTTGCAGTAATAACTACAAGACACCAAACACGGGTGTAGATAGGTACAAATCACAACCGAGGCAAAAAAAAAAAAAAAAGAAAAAAGAAAAAAAAAAAATAGAAGCACCAAAGGCGCTTTTTTATATAGGAGTCCGGGGGGCATGTTCTCCCATAAAAAAAAATGGGGAAAAAAACAAAAACAGCGATAAATGTTGCATTTTGGCGTTACCTGAACTTGGTATTCCCTAGGCCCGTCTGAATTTTTTTCGAGGCTTTATAGTAAGCTATGCCCCTGCAAAATTATATTGATAAGATTTGGGAAAACTGTTGGATCTTGGTGGGAAAAAGACTGCATAAAATATCTAAAATATCTAAACAATTTTGATGCGCCATATGTGCACATTTCAGAAAGTCATTCTCCATCAGTGATACTAGGGTCTGAAAAAGTTGATAGACACAAAAAAAAAAAAAAAAAAAGTAAGTCAAAAGTTGAAAATAACGAATCCAAAGTTTCATTATGTAAATACAAATGTACAAAGGAAGTCTTTGTATAAGGGAACAAATCTTAGTTTTAAACATTTCTTTTTTTTTAATTTTGTTACATGGTACTGTCATAATGCATTTTTAATGACATGCTTTTTTATGTATTTCACGATAAATTTAAAAAATGCATTATGACAGTACATTTTCTGTCCGCACAAAGGACTGCCTACTGAGTTATGGATACGAACAGGGAGTTTTACTCCACAATCAGCGGTACCCGCTCAGTGGTAGTAAATATCTAACAAAAATACCAGTTAATTTCGATGTGTCATTTGTGCACATTTCGGAAACATTGACTAATACAGGTCAGTCATCAAGACCTAAATTGGACCTAAATGGATTCCTTTTGCAGTAACCAAAGCAAAACGATATGATTTGGGAAAAAACATTTACAGCATCTACCAAGTGCCACGGTGACAATTTTTTTTTTGTTATGAATCGTGAAATATATATATATATATATATATATATATATATATATATATATATATATATATATATAACAAATACCTGCTAAATTTTGATGTGCCAGATGTGCACATTTCGGAAAATCACCCCCCACCAGTGACACTAGGGGCCGAAAAAGTTGAAAGATTAAAAGACATACGCCAAACAGTTGCAAATTAATGAATCTAAAGTTCCAAAAATATGTAAATCCAAATCCAGCTAAGGAATGTTTTGCAGGAGGAAACAGACCTTTGTTTTAAATAAATTTCAAAAATTAAGACGACTGAAAATTTTGCTAAATGGTATATTTCCTGACAGCACAAAGTACTGCCTACTGAGTTATGGATACCCTCGAATAGAATTCATTACAGAAACAAAGGTCTGACCATGGCAAAATCACGATTAAAAAGAGCTAGACACCGTACATTATGCAAAATCGCAACAACTGAGTGTAAATCTTCCGAAATTACATAATGTCTTGTCATAAGAAGAAGTTTTTTCAAAAAAAAAAAAATAAAATAAATAAAATAAAAAATAAAATAAAATGAAATGAAATAAAATAAAATTAAAAATATATAAATTAACTAAATAAAAAATAATAATGATAGAAAATAATAATCATAATAATAATAATGTTAGAAAAATAATGAGACCGGTTTTAAAAGTAATTTAAAAAAGTTTTTATAATCTTTAATAAGCAAAAGCGCACTTTTTTAAATTTATTAAAAAAATAATAATAAGGAAGTAGAAAGCATTTCAAAAACGTTTTCAGTAATCGATTTCAACTCAATTCCCGATTTCATTACGGAAGTTATTAAAATTATTAATCAATGGTAAATAATGCTAGTTGGAAGATTTAAACTTTTATGATTTAATTTTATAGTACTAGTAATAGTTTAATACCTTGATGGAAAATGGCGTTACATATTCATCTCTTTTATCTAAAAAAACTACGCAATTAATTTGGTAACTAGAACTTTAAAAATACTAAAGCTTCGAAAGGCGCTTCAACTTATTACAACAACGACGATGATGATGACGACGACGACGACGACGATGATGATGACGACGACGATGATGATGGTGATGGTTGCGGTGTTTCTTCTTTATTTCAGTTATTCATTGTTGATACTTTCATATAAAAATTCACACAGAATATGAAAATGAATTTCAAAATAACAAAGCTTTTGATGTCCTCCAAAAAAGTCATGAGTAGGTGTAAAACAGGACAAACGCAGTTTTCGTGACAAATACCGGGTATATTTTGTCAAATATGGATTTATTTTTTGTTTTTTTAAATTGGGTTTGTGTTATCACTGACAGCATATTACAATTGGTAATAAATGCCTTTTGTACAACAACAACCACAATAATAACAACATTATTATTATTATTATTATTATTATTAATTATGTCTTGCTTACCTTTACCGCCTTCAATACTTATAGCAGATTTTTCATCACAAGAATTTTCATTGTGACAATCCACAGATTTGAGAATACCAACATTTCGGAAACTTGCATCCGCAGGATCGTTGTATGTCCACCACTTTGGATGGAAATATCCACTAAACTGAAAAATAAGTGTCAGTATTGTAAAGCCAAAGGCAATGAAATCCCAGTACACCAATTTCTTTTTCATATTTCCTATATTTCCCTATTGTCTACCAAACAAGGCCTGTATATGGTGGTTGATTGTGACGTATTTCCCCGTTTTTAAATTGAAGAAAGGGGTACTTAAAGGGAATTTTAAAGAACAATTATGTTTAAAAACAACCAATTTTAAATTGTCATCATCCCAGTGAAATCTATATTTAAGATATTTGTTTCCTGTTTTATACTCGTAGTAATGATTAGTTTGAAGAAACTATATTGAAAGTTTGAAGAAACTATATTGAAAGTTTTAAGGGTAATTTTCCTTTAAAGTGCCTCTCAAAATGAGCTTTGTCAAGTAATCGGCCACCTTCCGGGTTACGGTTACCTATTACTAAGAAACGTTAACAAGTATTGATTATTTACTGTAGTGAAAGTTAAAAAATGTTGTATATATCAACGAATATGCACATAAAAAGGAAATTATTATGATAATATTCAAACCTTATAAGGTATTAAGGTACCCCACTCTGAAAGGAACATTGTCGTATTAATTTCCTGTCAATGCAATGCATAACAGGAAAGTTGACAACTGTCAAATCATTGTGACAAAATATCTATAAGCGATACACTATGATGCATATCAGCATACACATGACATCAATACATCTTGAGGTGTGACAATACGGTATACCATGACTTAGTCATTTCTAAAAGAAAATCCAAAATGTTTCTACCACTGCGGTGGCTCAGTTGGTAGAGTGCTCGCTTCGGAAGTGGGATGCCATGGGTTCGAGACCTCGACCGGGTCTGACCCAAGACTTGAAAATGGGTAGTAACCGTTCTTTCGCCAAGCACTCGGCATTACGAAATGAAAGTCGCGGTTCTTTCAGATGGGAACTTAAAATAAACGAGGTCCCGTGTCACGGCAGGAGTGGCACGATAAAGAACCCTGCTGTATAATGTCATCAGCACGACGCACAGGCAAAATTTCTGCAATTTCGCCTATAACTGGCGACGTTTCGATATAAGTGAAATATTCTTAACTTGGACGTAAAACAGCATTACTCTACTCAACTCACTCCAAATTTAAAAAAAAAAATAAAAAAATAAAAAAATAAAAATTAATTTTTATAATAAAAGGGCACAATATGTGCCTCTCTGTTTCTGTGTATTGTCTCTTTTTTTGTTATAACTTGTTACATGTACTTAGTTGCGTTAGATATTGCCAATCACATACTTTTTCGGTTGCAAATTTTCTTTATTGTAAAACTTTTCAATAGCCAAAAAAAGAAATAATAATAAATAAAATAAATAAAATAAAAAAAATAGAAATAAATAAATAATTTTTTCGAGCGAGAGCTACATGTAAATACCAAATCCTGCTATCTCCTTTTGACCTTGAGACCTTTACCTTTGACCTCCGTGACACATCGTCTCTATCTTTAGGAGCCGACCCGATTTTACACAGACAGGCATAGGGGATTCTTATTATACATGTACCTGCATGGGGTTATAGAAAATAAGAAACATTATAGACAGGACCAAAAATGATTTCTGGAACAGAACCTTAATAATGTTCTTATCTAAAGCTGCATTAAGTTTTTCAATTTTTTGATTTTTTTTTTTTTTTTTTTTTTTTTTTTTTTTTTTTTTTTATTTGATTTTTTAAAAATATATTTTTTTAAAAATAGATATCTTCTAACCACGATCCGTGACATTCATTTTCTAAAATTTCTTTTAGCTGTAAATAAACGGAATCCTCTGACCGGTTGGTCAGTGTTTTTACGATGGTAATTATGAGCTTGCAGCATGCGCACGGATGTACGGAAAACCCTAGAATCGAAGGTGAAACTTGACAGAAACATGACAGATTGCATTAATTGTCCTTCATTAATATCCAGATGTATTTGAAATGGTGCTATGTATCCCTTACTAAGTCACAAATGACAAATTTAACGAAGTTCTGTGTTTAATTTATCGTATTTCACCGTTTTGAAAGTTGTGTTTAAATGACCCGGGTTTTGATGACGTAACCATGTTCTAATATTAGATCCCAAATGCTGCATCTCGCTGGATAAATACTGTTATTTCTGTATTAATTCGAGCTTTTATCGTTGAATCAAATGTAACATTGTTCATTAGGAACATCATTAATTAGATTAGCCCCGTTTAATTTTTTTCTTTGGAAAACTTAATGCAGCTTTAAATGACAAGATGTTAGGCACATACTTTTCAAGTCACAGGCATTTTTGAAGCATTATCAAACGACAGATAATAATAATAATAATAATAATTATTATTATTATTATAATAATAAAAACAGACAATGTAGATCTAATATTATGAATGCAATTTCAGCGACCGGTACTGAACTGATTCGGTAATTACAAATTACAAACCGATCCGGTAATATTTTGGGTTTCTCGTTGCATGTTTATTGTTGATTCAGCCGCTGATATCACAAATAGCGGAAGAATGTAGAGTTTTAACCATCATTTCAAAATAAATAAATAAATAAATAAATCAATCAATAAATAGATAATAAAAAAATCTTAGCCAGACATGCAGCAAAGCCGTATGCATTTATTGGATCGTCACACGCTCAACTTTGAAAACCTTGACAGCTATGTATGCATGCAGTGAGTAGTCTCATTGAAGATCACAATCACAACACTCGTGGGTTTTTAAAGCGTTACTTTACCAAACAGGAAACCAATTATTAAATGTGTAAATGTGTTTATTAATCTCTTGTTATATAAAGTTATATTTTTGTAGATATTTATATTTTTTGCAACATACCACTCAAATGAACTTAGCAAGTGATAAGGAAGTTCATCACGGACCACTTTTTATTCAAACAAGTCGGAAATAGAAGTAGTATCGTGAAGTTTAATCAATCAATAGTCCGAATTTCCTCTCACCTCAACACACTACTGCCACGTGCTTTAAGCCACTAATGAAGCCCCTCAAATCATCAAATCGTCGTCCAACCGAGATAGCAGTATCTCTAATTTGAAAGTCACATGTGACCCAACCGAGGTTCAAACTCACGACATCCCGTTCTCGCGATCGGACGATCTATCACTTAGCCATCAAAGCAGTGTCAAAGGTCATGAGACAAGAATTTCACTGATGACTTACAAAATCGATTAATCAGCATTTATACCAACACTGACTAGAATCATTTTAAAACATGTATTTGGCAAAAACCAACGAAACAAAAAAACACGAAGCATTAGAAATCAATAACAGCAAAACAAGATTATTCTTACACATACACGTATTATAAAATTCCCTACTCTAGACAAGCATCAGAGCGTATTCTTCAGGGGTGTGATTATAATGCTATTGTCATGTAATGTTTTGAATTGCATAATTTTTATGTTCAGGGTTCTGAATTTTATCGGTAAATACATTGAATATTGCCATAAGGCACTTTTTAAAAACGTATTTAACAACAAAATTTAAAAAAAATGCTTTATGACATTACTGAAGCCCCACAAATGCTTAAACTTTTTAACAGCCAGTGCTCCATAAAAATTACAATCTCTAAAATTAACAATAAGCTTTTTTCCATGCAATTTTTATAAGTCTGATAAGTTTTGGTTGGTCAGTAAAAAAAAATAGCAGCAATTTTATCTTTGTTAAAATTCAAAAGCGGTAGATTAGTGGGTTCAAAACCTTAATGACCAGTTCTATAATGGTACATATTGTCACATGTGGCTTTAAAATTTCAGAGATGTTGCTTCCTCGACAAACGCTTGAGTTTAAAGGACGGAGTATTGATCGACAGACTCCCCGGTATCGGGGTAATACTTGAGGCGGTATGCTTGTCTGTTTCACACTTATGGTTTGTTTTACCAAATACACTTTCAAGGGTGTTGGCTTTTACCAGATTATTATTATTGGTTCTAGTATTTCATTGATTCTGGCTGTTACTGGGAAATTTTCCTCGATTCTAGCATTTAATTAGTGGTGCCAATCAACACGATTATTATCGGATACACTTCACTGCTAGTTACACTTCAATGTTTCCGGTTGTTACCATGTCAATTTCATTTGTTTTAGGTATAACCAAGTACACTTCATTAGTTCTTGTTACCATGTAAATTTTATTGGTTTCAGGTATAACCAAGTGCACTTCAGTGGTTTAGGTTGTTCCCATGTCAATTTCATTGGTTTCAGGTACAACAAAGTACACTTCATTGGTTTAGGTTGTTCCCATGTTAATTTTATTGATTCTGGCCTTTACCGGATAATTTTCTTTGATTCTAGTTATTCGGTATATTTCAACGGTTCTGGTTGTTACCACATATGTGTCATTAGTTCTGGTCATTACCGGGTACGTGGATACAATTCATTGTCAGTTAGTTACACCTCAATGATTCTGGTTGTTACCATGTCAATTCCATTGGTTCTAGGTACGTTTCATTGGTTCCAAATATTACCAAATGCATTTCATTGATTCTGACTGTTCCTAAATTCTAGTTGTTAACGGGTACATTTCATTGGTAACAACTATTACAGGGTACATTTCATTGGTTTTATCTATCACTAAGATTGCGTCATTAGTTCCGGTTACGGATACACGCTTACACTTCATAGGTTCAAGCTTTTTTCAAGTTCTGTCTGTTACCAGTTCATGTCATCAATCTAGCGGTATTACTTCCTTTTTATCTACCGATTAATTGAACAAAAATAACAAAACAAAAATCAGCAAACAATTGTAATTTTAACGATTTTTTTATTTTATTGCAATTTATGCAAATTATTTCAAAATAAAAATCTGTAAAAAGATCTACAAAATTTTCAATGCTATTTTAAACTCTTCAATACTTTAAAGTTAAACTTCATTACTACCGGTATATATGTTCGAATTTAAAAGTTAAATATGGCAGTGATTTGATAAGAAAATACATCTGAACTAAATATCATTCCAGGAGTTTAGTACACCCTTGAGTACAGCAACGGTTTTGAACACCCTTGAGCACAGCAATGGTTTCTAATACCCTTGAGTACAGCAATGGTTTCTAATACCCTTGAGTACAGAAATGGTTTCTAACACCCTTTAGTACAGCAATGGTTTCTAACACCCTTGAGAACAGTAACTGTTTCTAACACCCTTGAGTACAGCAATGGTTTCTAATACCCTTGAGTACAGCAATGGTTTCTAACACCCTTTAGTACAGCAATGGTTTCTAATACCCTTGAGTACAGCAATGGTTTCTAACACCCTTGTGTACAGCAATGGTTTGTAACACCCTTGAGCACAGCAATGGTTTCTTACACCCTTGAGTACAGCAATGGTTTCTAACAACCTTAAGTACAGCAATGGTTTCTAATACCCTTGAGTTCAGTAATGGTTTCTAACAACCTTGAGTTCAGCAATGGTTTCTAATACCCTTGAGTACAGTAATGGTTTCTAACAACCTTGAGTACAGTAATGGGTTCTAACAACCTTGAGTTCAGTAATGGTTTCTAACACCCTTAAGTACAGCAATGGTTTCTAACACCCTTTAGTACAGCAATGGTTTCTAATACCCTTGAGTACAGCAATGGTTTCTAATACCCTTGAGTACAGCAATGGTTTCTAACACCCTTGTGTACAGCAATGGTTTGTAACACCCTTGAGCACAGCAATTGTTTCTTACACCCTTGAGTACAGTAATTGTTTCTAACAACCTTGAGTACAGCAATGGTTTCTAACACCCATGAGTACAGTAATCGTTTCTTACAACCTTGTGTACAGCAATGGTTTGTAATACCCTTGAGTACAGCAATGGTTTCTAACACCCTTGAGTACAGCAATTGTTTCTAATACCCTTGAGTACAGTAATGGTTTCTAACAGCCTTGAGTTCAGTAATTGTTTCTAACACTCTTGAGTACAGCAATTGTTTCTAATACCCTTGAGTACAGTAATGGTTTGTAACACCCTTGAGTTCAGTAATGGTTTCTAACAACCTTGAGTTCAGCAATGGTTTCTAATACCCTTGAGTACAGTAATGGTTTCTAACAACCTTGAGTACAGTAATGGGTTCTAACAACCTTGAGTTCAGTAATGGTTTCTAACACCCTTGAGTACGGCAATGGTTTCTAACACCCTTTAGTACAGCAATGGTTTCTAATACCCTTGAGTACAGCAATGGTTTCTAACACCCTTGTGTACAGCAATGGTTTGTAACACCCTTGAGTACAGCAATGGTTTCTAACATCCTTGTCAAGATTTATTTACTTATACAAAGGCAATCATTTCTGAGATCGTGGAAGAAACCAGAGAACCTATAGAAAACCTGCTTACAAAATTCAAATAACTGATAAGTATATTGAAGCATTAAATCTGATTTTCATTCCGGTCATTGAGTAATAACCTGAATTGACACAAAGCACAATGTGTAATTTGCTCATAAACACAGAACTTAAAAAATAATGTAGTGGTTTTTTTTAGATTAAAGGGTTATTGGGGGCATTTAAATGAAGTTTCACTGTATACAACCTTGTCCTGTATCATAAAACCTAAAACTATCATTATTTTGTATAATCATATCATTATTTCAGAATTTTATGAAAGGGCATATAAGTACCGGTAATACAAATTCCCTTTATCAAAAAGATGACTAATAATTTATTTATTTTAGAGCAGAGCTTCTATTTTCTACTTTATGTCTGCTAACAATATTGAACACATGATAATGAATAAACTTATAACACTACTTCAATCTATCTAGAACTCATTTACATATAACAAAACAAAATTGTTGAATTTTAAGCAACATATTTTAACAACAAGAACATAGCCACTAACAAAAAAAAAAAAAAAAGGAATTTATAGTCCAAAACTTGGCCACTTGTAGGCCCAGTGCTACAATTTGATCCTAGCATAAAACTAACTTTCTTAATCACATCATATGAAACATGGATTCTTTCCAATTGTTGAAATTTCAAAAAATGTCGTACATGTACATGTACTAATTTAATACCAGTTAATAATAGAACTGTTATTGGTGGTACATGTATTTATGACTCTTTATGTAAATTTTATTTGCAAAAAAGATATGATAATTTTGATTAAAACATGGTTTCCTCTTCATATATTATTGGAAATCTTTTAAACAGACTACATTCTGTCCTAGAGTTTTTTCTCTGTTATAAAAACTGCTGCTGTGTAATGTAATGGCACCTGTGACTGTTATGGCTATTCAAAAATTTGGATTGTTTCTAGGATTTAGTATACAAACATGTACACATACCTGTAATGACATTTTAAGATAATAAGTATCTCTGGCAGTGAAAATGGCACTTTGGTATTAAAAAAAACCCACTGTGATTAGGTACACAACGAAACTTATAGACAATATATTCTGTCATATATCTATAGAATATTAATATAAACAAAACATATATAGAATATCCATATAAACAAAACTCTATCTAAAATTTATTTAACACACACACACACACACACTATATATAATTCTATAAAATTAAAATATACTACTGTATCAAAACAACAATAACAAAATGTAACATAAATATTATCAAGCTTGTCTTAAAGTATTAAAAAGTCTGTTCTAACAGGGTTGGCTCTGGCTCTAAATATTTTGTCATCAAGGAAACTGACAAAAAAATTATATCGCCATTTCATATATTTTGATGCAAAAATCATCCAATTTGTGTCACTTAAAGTTCTCAAGTTTTTATTCCATTCACCAAAAGAATCGCTGGATGCCAAATTTTATCACCTAACTTTTAAAAAAAAAATTTGACAAGCGACATTGGCAACGACAAGAGCTAACCATGTCCAAGTCTATAGGCCCATCCAGCTGATGCTTGACCCAGTTTCAATGAGATGAAGTGACCAAGTAGTAACCTACAGACTTCGAGAGTACAAAACTCCTCCTAAGTTAGGACAATAGTTCATTGCAAGTTTACGTCCTTTGACAAGAGCAATGTGAAATAAAATATGTATTGCAAAACATTTCAGCGTCAAATATGAACAATCATGCAGTAAGCAAAGACCAAAAACAGAAGACTCTTGTCTTGTCAACTGACAGTTATGTAAGAAAAGTTGAGATCTATCGAATGGCCTAAAATTTTGATTATAATAACTAATAAGACAAGAAAAAACAAACAGAAAGTCAACTTATATATAGCATAAGTCCCAATTTGACTGTCACAAACTTAGAAGTCTACATTTTATAGGGTTTGAAAATTGTTGTGAAACGTGAGAATTTGAAACCTAGTGGAACTGTGTATAAACAAAATACATTTTGCTTATAGACATTTCATGATCAAACAGGATTTGATAATTGATTTAATGGCATTTTATGTCCCAGTCAAGAATATTTCACTTATTATTGAGATGTCACCAGCTATGGGTGAAGTACCTTTACTTTACAGTGCACTTAGGGCAATGTGCATAGAGAGTTCTTTAGCATGCCACGCCTGCTGTAACACAGGACATAAGTTTTTTTTAGGTCTCTGACAATGGACCCCATGACTTTCATTTCTAATTGCCAAGTGCTTGGCGAAATAACATTAACAGTCACCATAAATTTTCAAGTCTTGGTCGGACCTTGCCAGGGTTTGAGCCCTGTTCTCCCACATACAAAAGGAGCACTCTACCAACTGAGCTACCATAGTGGTGGACAAAACAAGAAGTAGCTACATTCATGGCAAACAGTTTCATAAAGAAACAGCCGTTTTTTTAACATAATAATGACAAACAGAACACATTTCAACATATTAGGTAAATCAAAATGTTATAGAACATGAAGCACCTAAATATGTGACAGCGGAACTGGAGCTTACCATACAAAAACAACATCATTAAAATGATTAAATTAAAACACACAACACTTAAACAATCAGGGCAAGAACAAAGAACACATAATAAAAAACTTCAGTTACATTTATGATTTTAGTGACTTCTGTCATATACACAAAATGAGACTCATAATAAATTTATTTTTTCATAGAGTTTTATTATACCATCTGGTATATTTACTAGTATAATTTTAACAAATTTTACCCCTTTTATCCTCTTTTGGCATCTAATTGACTCCTCAAGGGTCAAATCAACTCTCTACAAAATCTTAGAGAATCAAACCATATAAACAACTGAATCTCTTTTTTAAAAAAAAAAAAAAAAAAAAAAAAAAAAAAAAATGGACCAAAATCAATTTTTAAGATTTAAAAAAAATCTCATCTGTCTAATGGAACCCCCTGCTTTTTCCATCTTTCTTTGATTAGAATGTGACTCAAAAATTAATTGTTATTTATATATTACATTTGTGGTAAATAGTAATAATGTTTAATGCTATAACATAAAACTTTATTAGGTGACTTTTTATTTTTGTTGTCTTGATTGGGGAAGAATATGTACAATGGTTACAAAATTGAGAAACTACTAAACAGAGTGAATGAATTGCTGTGTTACTGTTTTAAATTTTTTAAGCATTAAAAAACCAACCCCCCCCCCCCCCAAAAAAAAAAAAAATAATAATAATAATTATAATTTGACAAGTCAAGAAAAAGTAAAAAAATAATACCATATTCATCAAGAAATGGAGTCTATAATGCTACAACTTCCACTGCCGTGCAAAGCAGTATTCAATTTTCTTTGCCTATTGATGGAAATTATATCATCATAAACATCATTTCTTAATGAATCAATATTTAAGTAACAGATTTACCGGTATATAAAAATGTATGACAAAATGCATTCACACTTATCTGTCACATGTGTGTCAGTCACTGTGATCATGTCATTCATACTTATCTGTCACATGTGTGTCAGTCACTGTGATTTATGTCATTCACACCTATCGGTCACATATGTGTCAGTCACTGTGATTCATGTCATTCATACTTATCTGTCACATGTGTGTCAGTCACTGTGATTTATGTCATTCACACCTATCGGTCACATATGTGTCAGTCACTGTGATTCATGTCATTCATACTTATCTGTCACATGTGTGTCAGTCACTGTGATTTATGTCATTCACACCTATCGGTCACATATGTGTCAGTCACTGTGATCATGTCATTCATACTTATCTGTCACATGTGTGTCAGTCACTGTGATTTATGTCATTCACACCTATCGGTCACATATGTGTCAGTCACTGTGATTCATGTCATTCACACCTATCTGTCACATGTGTGTCAGTCACTGTGATTTATGTCATTCACACCTATCGGTCACATATGTGTCAGTCACTGTGATTCATGTCATTCACACCTATCTGTCACATGTGTGTCAGTCACTGTGATTCATGTCATAACTACAACTACTACTGATATGGAAATTAAGCTGGTAACAGCAGAATATCTTTAGGATAGTAACCTTAGCCAGACCCATAATATATGTACCGGTATTATGTCAATTCTATTATTATTTCTTAATGAAAAATGAAATTTGTGACTTGGGGCTGGTCAAAATTTCAGCTCTGATTTCAGACAGTGTAGACAGATTCAATAATCACGACAGATGAAACTCTGACATACACACATGATAATGATACCTAATGAACCTATTTCACACTCAATGATCCAATATAAAAATAAATCAACATTAATTTAATTAACAACATAAAACTTCATAAATATCTCTGTAAAACTATAAAAGTAACTACCAGTAAATACTTTCATTTTTATATTTGTATAAAACTTTTAAACTAGGTCTCTCGACCTTCGCTGTCGGATCGTTCTGGGATTGTATGCAGTGGCAGTCTAACTCCAGATCTAGATCCCCCACTGTCCTCAGATTCAAAAACGTCATCAACATACTCGTTCATTAAGCGTCTTTGTGGCCTGTAAATTCTACGTAGCCTTTGATATCGTCCCTGATGTACATGTGGAACACCTGATAACGGGTGTGGTATTTCACTGGTATTATACACAACACTACAAGGCTGCCGTCTAATAACTACATACTCGCTCTCCCCTTCGTTATCTCCTGAAATTATAAAGGCTACATATTAATACTGTATATGTTTGATATTACTGAAATCTGGCTAACTCCGAAGTCTGGTTTACACTTTGAAGTTTGTTTAACAGAAAACCTGCCAGTCTAAATAAAAATATTTTATAAGTACAAACAAATAATGTTTGTTTTTTTTTTTTTTTTTTTTTTTTTTTTACAAAGTTTGTTCACTTGTGTAAATTGAGCAAGATAATTTGTCCATACAGTTTTCCATTTCGATTTATCAGGGGTCATTGTATTAAATTACAATATATGCTAAACTAACATAGCTTTAAAATTACAAGCATATTGGTTAAGATAATTTAAGATACATTACCGGTACATACATTTTATTGGCAAAACCATTAATTGTACAAATAAGTCATAAATATTGAACTGTTTTTTTTTTCAGATTGCAAATTTTTTGAAGATAAAAAGAAATTATTCTTTCTAGTTTTACATTGGTTGTGGGATCAAATCCTCACCAAGCTGCATGGTGCTTCTTGGAGCAAGATATTGCTAAATGAATGGGTACAACTCCAAGCCAGAGTCAGAAAGCCCCTTTTTTTATGTTATCACCTACATTAGACTGCCATTTTTGTGTGAATAAAAGATGTAAATGAAAAGCATGAATGTGTAGGAATATTTTTCTAATGCTTTAAACTATCAATCAAAAGAATATGAACTTTGTATGTCACAAATAATTGATATTACCTATATAACAATATAAAAGTACTCATGTAATATGGTAAATTTTATTAGGTATGCAATTACATCAAAAAAGTTTTAAACTGCAGAGTTATGTGGTATACTGCGTTCTGGGTAATGCATACTATTTGGTGTCCTTAACAAAAGGTATCAGCTTGTGACATACTTGTAAAGATGAATTCATACTGACATGGACATAATTGCATTCAAGAAACTACAAATGTGAGATTACAAATTGAATAGCCAGCCACGTCTGATCTGACAACCAAAATTTAACAGTGATGTTTTAAATTCAACAGGCATAAAATTCAACCACTATTCAGAATTCCAGCAAAAAAATCTTTTCATTCAATATTTGACAACCGAACTTTATCAGTAATGCTGTAAATTCCAAAGGCGTAAAATTCAACCACTATTCAGAATTCCAGCAGAAAATCTGTTCATTCAATATCAGTAAACAAATGAGACATGAATGATTGCTGAACCAGGGCTTCTGTTTGGCCATAGAAGTTTCAGGGGTCAAAATTTCAAGATTCAAACCATAGACACACAATTTCTTCTTACTGAAAGTTGAAAGTCACATTTAGTTTTTAAGAGTGAAAAACATAGTTTCAAGGGCTAAATAGAAGCTCTGTAAACCATAATCTTAAATCTTAAACAAGCACTTACCTCTTAGATCCAAATCTGTCCTGTCATTGTTGTATTTTTCTGAGGTGCAATTGAGATATTTATATTTACAACATGAAATGAACACAACAACAGTTGCTATGACAGCAAGTGCACACAGAGCACCAATAAGAGAAAAGGCTAATTTCTTCCAATGTTCTGAGTCACTTTTTGTTACGGTTTCGTTTACAGTTTCCTCCGGGGGTTTCACATCCTTTAACCAGTGAAAATCTCGAGAGATGTCTCTATGTAGACCACACCTGGTATCAGATGAATTTGTGCATGGTGAAATTACAACTGTATAATTGTGACACTTAGTACAAGGTTCACATTTTAAAGTTTTCTTGCTGAAAAATTCTACATGGTTGCACTGTGAAAACACCAGGGGAAATAACTCCAATATGACGCTAAGATGCAGAACCATCCAAGATAACATTCTGCAAAGAAAGAAAATTATCTAAAACACTGACAACATTCTGAAAAGAAAGAAAACTATCTAAAACACTATTTTGTTTAGTCACTTATTTAATTTTTGATGTAATTCATAAAATTTTACTATGATCATTTTTTCCTTAAAGATTTTAAATATGAAATTCATATTAAAAACAAAAGAAAATACATCATGATAAAATAAAGGTTGACTAGAAACATGTGCTTCAGTTGGTCGCTGCTACTGTTAAAGTGATCTATTCCAGTTAGACCTGAAAAACATGGGGCTCTAAAATGGTTTTTAAAAAATTTCATTACTGTTTTTATTAAAAAAAAAACCCCATGAATTTTTGGTCAAAAGAGCACAAACAAACATAAATATTTTTTATCCACTTGTTTTCATATTGAGTAAAAGTTTTGTCTTCTAAAAATATTTATTTCAGGATGTCATCGTGACCTGTTTGAGAATTCGGATGAATTTATGCATTGTTGATGTCCGCAGACCTTGTTTTCAATTTTCAAGACTTCCCGACCTCACAAAATTTTGTGTTCAAATATTTTGGGAAGACAAATCATTTACATATTGATCAAGGTTAGTTATTTCCACGTATGTTGGAAAAGGTGATAGATGATCATGCAAGTGGCTCAGTTGGTTTGTGTCCTTGTTTGATCTTTTTTCCTTATTTCACTTTTATTTATCAGTGATGCGAACAAAACATCAGGCACATGTACCTTTTATGTAAAAACATTTCTCACTTGATACTTATATAGTGGTCTAGGTAGCTTGGTAGAGCACTCTCTAATAATGTGGGAGGTCCGAGATTCAATCCCCAGTTCAACTGTGCATTTTTCTCTTTCCTGTTACAGTTAAGTGGCCACTGTGTCCCCCAGAAGGGATGGACTGGTCCATCCAATGGAATTTAGGATGAGACATGGTCTCATAGGATTATTGGAAACTGGAGCAAAACAGGGAAGAATGTAGTGCCCTTATATCAATTGAGTTACTGGCAAATATTTGGGCGAGAATATAATATTACTCGATTTAGTTTTGGAGATGAGTAGACCGAACCATCTTCCTTAACGATACTTAACTTTTTGACAGTAGGAAAGCAAATGTGAATAGAAAAGTAAAACCAAAAAGTAACTTGCTATTGTTTCTAAAGGCATACACTTCGATCTAGGACAATAGGTACCATGTAGAGAGTGTGCTATATGGTATTTTATTTGAACGAGTCCCCGGTTTTACTTAAACTACAAAGGGATTGGATGAAACAAAAACACTCTCTTGTGTTATATTGAGTCCTTTGACAAGAAGTTGGTGAACGATCTTTTGTTACGGATTTCGCTAAAAAATTTATTCTCTTTATACTCATGGTGGATAAATACATGTTATTTTATCGCAGACAATATTTTACACAAATTTTTGTACCTGATCCTTGGAAATTTGAAAATCTTAACCATTCTGCTACATATTTGAAATTTCATTCATGGCTTCAAAAACTCGAACAATTTCCGGTTTATAGTTTTAAACCACGTGACTTTTCTGATTGATGAAAAAGTTTTTTTATAGTCCGTTTCATATTTCAAGGCATTTAACTTTTACGACATCATTCGAATTAAACTTGATAGCATATCCTTTTTTTTGGCTGATTAAACTATTAAAATGATTGCTATGATCTGTCTTCACAATATCTTATCCAGATGCATATTTTTCTAACAAATAAAAAATATTTTTGTTTTGTTTTTTTTTTGGTGATACAGTCATAATTCTGGTAAAATCAGCTTGTAAAATTGTGTGTCTTGGATTGGAATGGATTAATGGTGGTTAACGTCAGTCGAGTTTTTTCACCGATATCGAAGCAGTTAGTTCAGAGATGGTGGAGGAAACCGGAGTGTCCCGAGAAAACAACCAACATTCGGCAAGCGAACTGAAAACCTTTCTCGTGACACAAGGGCGTATTGCCAGTATGAAGCTATGATTTTAAATCAAATGGAGTGGTTTGGGACCCTCATAGTAACACAATACCACTAAATAAAAACCTGTACAAAGCCAGGAGTTTTATTCAACGGTTATAATCGGTCTCACTATGTGTAATTATTCTTACAAAGTTTGTTTCTATCCGGCATACACTTGTGATTGTGTTGCGTTCTCGTTAAGTTGGTTGTTACCAAAATGCGTTTTTTAATGGCTTAATTAATTGAATGTGATTTTTTTCTTAAAGACCGAGAGTAATTACAAAATCCTAGATAAATAATTAATGTAATTCAGGCATTAAATAAAGGCGTATGTAACGGTAAAGTTATCAAGAAGAAGAAACACGCGGCTCTCTACGAGAAGCAAGTCATAATTTACGTAGCAATATAATTCTACAAATTACAAGTTAATTAACTTCTAATAACTCAAATGAAAATATGCATTTTAAAAAGAAATTAATGTTTATCAAAACACCAGTGCATTTCACTTCTATAATCCATATCATGCAAGGCAGCAACCAGTCTTTTTACATAGACCTATCTCCGAGGCGGTCTCTTTCGAACCC
This sequence comes from Tegillarca granosa, assembly GCA_029721355.1. Classification (NCBI taxonomy): domain Eukaryota; kingdom Metazoa; phylum Mollusca; class Bivalvia; order Arcoida; family Arcidae; genus Tegillarca; species Tegillarca granosa. The sequence continues at coordinate 21,928,455 of CM056601.1, forward strand.
TGACAACCTTCCACCTAACCCGAAGCAAATACCAACCAAAACGAACTAATTTAATTATGGATATTCTGTCCTTTGTCTATAATCACAAAAGTTCGTTTATAATAAACATAAATGTACATGTATCCATATTTTAACTTTTTTTTTTAATTCTTTTACGAAATTGTACGTCCTATTCCCTTATTCCATACATGTTTGCACAAAAGTTACTTATTAAGCGGAAGTGTAATTAAGTGCAATGTTGATATGAGGAGAACTTGTGACGGCATGTTTTTACCAGGTAGCGGGGACATTGACGCGAAATGGTCTCAAGCGTGAGCTTAACGATGTCTCTCACCGCCATTCAGGCAGATCCTTAGTGTAAAAAAAGTTTTTCAGTACCGCGGCAGGACGAAGGTTGGTGTTTTCTTCAGGTATTCCAGTTTCCTCTATCATCCCAGAACAACCAGCTCGATAAAAGTGGGGAAAATGATAAAACAGCATTGCTCAAGTAAAATCTACTGGGTAACTTAAAGCTGGCATGTAGATTACACTATCTTTCAGTGTGATAGCAGCAAGTGTTATCATCGTACACGGGATGTTTCTATCACAAAATTATTTGCACACTACAAGTTCCATGCAAAAGTCTATCTTTTTTAATACCAGCTATCAGTTAAAGGCATTAAGTTATGTTATGTTCTAAATAGAATAAATATATACCACCAACGAATTTCAAAACAACCAAGTTTTTTTACGCAGAAGAAATATGACTTTGATAAGTAGAAGTATCCGGTGTACGGTTGTTGAAAAAGGGGTAGATTTTATTCACACAACAAAAACAAGATGTACACTTGTAATTTATTTGTGTTTTTATGTGTAATTATTTCACATGCTGCAACAAATGTCCACGGTCAGACATGCTGTGGACCGAAATTATTCCAAGCAACAATCCTAGAAAAGGTTGGACAGTATGATAGAAAGAAAGATAAAGCAAGGATGGAGAGTAATATGGTGGAATACTACTACGATTATAACAACAAACGTGTGGCATCGATAAGGAACATTACAGTTATACCGTCTAAAAACGTCACCCATGAACATCTCATCGCTGATTTCAATAAGGTATATATATTTATTACTGCAAGACACCAACCGATCTTTTTTCATGTTTCCATGACATCTTTGTCGTTTTTTTAAGTCCTTTTGTTTTGACTTCTGTTTAAGCGCCAACCCACAAACCAAAGAAAGGACAGGGACCTCGGTGATCAAGTGGCCTAAATCACGCGCATAGTGATCACAGCGCATCTCACAACCTGTATTTGAATCCCACAAAGGAAGATCCTGGTGTGAGAGATATTGTCGGTTCACTTGCTGTTCAAAAGTCGATGGTTTTCTCAACGACTTCACCGCCCTCGAAGTGACCGCCTAAATATTAAGAAAAAAAACTTGGACGGGGCTTAATATATTTATACCATTACCCCACTACAAAGAAAAGACAAAGATATTTCTCTTTAATGTACCTAAAATATAATAAACCTAAAAAATCGGGAACGGACACCAAACCATACCGACCCAACATCATAACCTGATTCGATTTTATTCATTTAAACTGTCAGAAAAGAATGCCATATCATTTATACCAAAAAGAAAAACTGCACTATTTTCATACTTCAAATTAAAAATATATGATTATTTTTTTGGTAGGGCCGATTGTGGAAAATACAAAATAAAAACTGTACCGTTGTCAAAGTGAAAGGCTCAATTTCGGACCCCTGCATTCCAGGTAAGATTATTTTTATTTAAAAAAAAACCAACGAGTTAATTATATATATTTAAAATCTAATTATCACTGCCGATATGAACCTTTTACGACTGACTGACATTATTTTCCAATGAACTGTTAAAGCGTAAATAATTCCGAATGGCGTAGGAATATATTACTCTATTTGCAAAACTAGCTAATAATCCCAGTTGATATTTCCACTTCCTTATCTTCCTTTCAATCTGGCATACTTAGGAATTCATCATTCGCAAATTGTAATTTTACTTTTAACATTAACAATTAATTTTTACCTTTTTAAAATCATATTTATCATGAACAATTTTAGTGAAAGTGGCCAAACTGTAAGACTGGTTTGCAGGAGACATTTTTTTTAAAAAAAAAAAAATGCATTTGACAAGAAAAATAAAATGAAACCAAAATTGATGTTTTTTCTTCTTTTATTTTATGAATGGACATGATTGTAAATATAAGGATTGACATTTGTTTTTGAATCGGTCATCAAGGTATGAACTGTTAAAGGAGGCAATGGGGCAAATCACAAGGTTGTATATGTGACTTCGATTATAAGTAGGGCCTTGTTATGCTTCGAGTGTGATTATTATCTTTGTTGAAAAACACTATGTCATTACAATGTGAACAATTTTATAACATACGGGTAAGTTATTACCACACAAACAGGAATTTTTTATCGCGTTGCAATTCATGTTGTATGTAATCATACCATATCCTGCCATATCCCGATTTACTGGTTACAACAACCCGAATATTAAGACTAACATTTACACTGCCATGAAAATGTCATTAAAATATGAAAGTCTGAACCAAAAATGATATTCACAATCGTCAACAAAATATGCAAAAAAGTCTTCACAAAAAGAAAAAAAAATATTATTAAGTGTTTAGCAAAAGTATGGAAAAGTCTTCAACAGACGCATTAAGTTTTTAAAACCACTAAAATATGAAAACATCTTCAACAAAAATTTTTGACCAAAAAAGTATGAATAGTTCTCAACAATAAGTATGAAGACACTATAAAAAAAAATGAAAATAAGTCTGTAAACCAGAAAAAGTATGAAAAACATATTCTTTTTAAAAAATGATCTCAGCTAGGACATATGTATTTTTTATCCTTTATATCAGATGGAGCAGACTTTCTAGGGACACATAAATACGATAGCCTACCTGTTGATACCTACACTTACAAGACAGATAATGGTATAACATACCGTACCAGTGTCACTCAACAAAACTGTATTGTTGTTTCAGAAGCACTATTAACCAATGGACCAGGTAAGTGCATATAAAGGTGATAATGACCATTTTATTCTCCATTTGAAAAATTTATGAGTTCTTTTTACAGTTAAATGTTTTATTCAATCAGCAATGAATTAAAAGGACGATGGTGGCCAGCGAGAGAGTTTATTTCAACAAATAGGAGGTGTCGCTTTAATGTTACTGCACTAGAACGGAGCGACACCTTTGAGATTGTATTTCAACCAGTAGGTGTCGCTTAAATGAAACTGTACCAGAACGTAGCGACACCTTTCGTTGAGATTGTATTTCAACCAATAGGTGTCGCTTTAAGTTACTGACCTCGAAGGACACCTTTTGTTGAGATTGCATTTCAACCAATATGTTTCGCTTTAATGTAACTGCACTCGAATGGAGCGATACCTATCGTTGAGATTGCATTTCAACCAGTAGGTGTCCCGGCCTTAATTTAATGTTACTGCATTAGAACAGAGCGACACCTTTCGTTGAGATTGTATTTCAACCAAAAAGGTGTCTGCACTCGATTGGAGCGACACCTTTTCATCTTTCGTTAAGATAATGATGTAATGTAAAACGCAAGGTAGACAAGTTTTGATATAAAAAAATCTTCTTTACATCCTGTTTATAAACACACAGGTGATGAAATGTTTGATTAAATTATTTGTCGATTTCACAATCATTTCAATACGCCATCAACTGAAAGCCAAATCGCAGAGCAAGAACACCACATACCTGGCTTGTATAAAATATTGTAAGGCCTTTGTATAGTTTAGAAGTATTGCCTAAAAGCTTTGCTGATGAAGACAATACTGTTTTATTTTTTAAAGTATAGTACCGACTTATTTTCAGTATTCAGTCTGGTAAGCAACTTTTTTCAAAATGTGACAGACAACGTGCCGGGAAATGTATTTGATATACCAGACTTCTGTCCAAAATCTCTAGATGTAAGTATACCAGATACACATCCAGGGAAAAGAGAGAGAGAGAGAGAGAGAGAGAGAGAGAGAGAGAGAGAGAGAGAGAGAGAGAGAGAGAGATGCAAAGATTATCAAGGAATATTGGATGTAGATAGATTAATTACTCAAGGCTACAAAGATAGCATATCTGATGAAATATGGTACTTGGTTTACAGAACAAAATTTGGCATGATTCAAGTTACTCAGATAAAATCAATGGTACTAGTAGCATATTTAGTATTACTTTCTTAATTATTTGACAAATGAAGTTAAGTTCAGCAATACGTTATACTAATTTTTTTTTCTTAAAATGAATACATGTTTGGAAACATTCATAAATAGGTTACCATATTATTCTGTACTAGTGTCAGTTCAAAGTCAGCGATGTTATTTTGTTAATTTGTTTATAGATCTGGCTTTTTTTGTTTTTAATTCAGTTACTTGGTACATTGTGACATGTGCTCGGTTGCTTTTGCAAGTAGCGTGTTTTTAAGCGTGATTACATCATTCCAGAATATGAAACGTTAGCCCGAGACATTTGCCACGTGTGTTCTTTTAAGTCATGAGGGGTCTCGGTGGCCGAGTGGTTTAAAGCGCGTGCTTACGGATCACAACGCTTTTCACCGCCTAGGTTCGAACCCAACGCAGACAGATCCTAGTGTGAGAAAGATTTTCGGATCGCTTGCTGCAGGTAGGTGGTTTTCTTCAGGAAATCCGGATTCCTCCACCATCCCAGAACCGACCGTCTCGATATAAGTGAAAAATGCTTGACTAGGGCGTAAAGCACAATACTCAACTCTTGTAAGTCAGGTCGGTATGCTGTATGCATTTATAATAATAAACCAAGATGTGCCTGTTGGTTTAGCTTATTCTTTTCTTTTTTTTCAGATGTTAAGAGGTTCACCAATTAATGATATTCAACTACCATCAATTTTATATCGACATGGATTGAAAGTAATAACATCTTAAAATAAACCAACTAAATATACATTTTATCTTTGACTATAATGGATACTACATTTATATGCATGAACTTGTAATATATAGTATATTATATACTCATTCAGGAACGGTTAAATCCAAATTGTGTTCCTATCTAGATGCTTTCATTAACTATCGAGATATGCTTTTTACAAAAAAAAAAAAAAAAAAAAAAAAAAAAAAAAAAAAAAAAAAAAAAAAAAAAAAAAAAATAAAAACTTTTTATGCAAGTTCAACACGGTTTTCAATATCGTCTTGCTGTTTTTGACAGCTGTCTATTGAAGAAAGTGTATAAGTGTGTATATAAAATACATCCAGATGTTTGTCAAAAGTTCCATTTCCATTTTTTTTAAAATTTTATCATTAAATGCATTCAAAAACCAAAAAGTTTTATACATTTAATATAATTTTTGAGTGAATTTAATGAAAAAATTTATCATCTATATTTATAACTATTTAGATCTATTTAGAGCCTTGCATCTCGATGTTGTATCAAAAGCATTAAAATTTCACAAGTTCTTTTGACGCCATTGTAATTTTGACATGAACCGTTGTTCCTATCTTTATTGGACATTGTATAAATCATATTTTAACGATTGTTTTGCCATTGTAAAAGGCTTGATTGACTGTTTATTCCTACATAACTTAATAAACGAAAGAAGTTGGCGAACCAGATCACAAACCATACGTCCAAACAATGAACGAGGAACACTTTGATGTTGGAGCTTGCCATAAATTAATGATACAAATAAAAATAATTTGGTTGCTTTTTGTTTATTTTTCTCTTTGACACATTACCCATTTGCATTGGGTTTTTTTTATTGCATTACGTAACGGATATTCTGATCACAGCCAATACTCAAGATTGTTTTGCGTTGATAAACTCTTTTGGTAGCATATTTCAAGAAAAATCAAAGGACTGAACATGTTATTTTAAAAAGAAATTATAAAATATGTTATACAATATGGAAAACTAAATGTTTATTTCTTTTTCATACAAAGTTGGTGTTTGAAAATCTGTTCTGTAGGTGGAGAAGAATTGCACTGAGAAGATGCTTCCTGAGTATATTTCAGAAAACAAGTTCAAAGGTCATATCGACAACAAAGCGTAGGGGATCAATTTCTTCTAATTAATATCCTTTCTACATGGTTTCTTTAATTTCTGAGAGTAGTAAAAGAGGAGAAATTTTGAACTAACAAAAATTTGATTGACGGTTTGACGGAAGGGCTGATGGGCACGCTAAAACATAGTCCTTGCAACTTCTTCGCTAAGGACATGATATATTATTTTAAAAAGAACAAGATATGCGTGCACATATAGATCATCCCATGTAGTATTGATTTCAAATTAATGATAGTGGAGCAATGGTGTTTTACGCCCTACAAAATCAAGTCGGCCCTTGTATGGTGGAGAAAATCAGAGTATCCGGAAAAAACCACCTACCTTCGCAAGCGAACTAAAAATTAGGATCCCCTGTCCAAGCCGTACTCGAAACTAGGCGATGAGTTGAGTTGAGTAAAGGTGTTTAACGTCCCAGTCAAGAATATTTCACTTATATCGAGACGTCGCCATCTATAGGCGAAAGTTTAGAAATTATGCCTGTGCGTTGCGCTGATGGCATTATACAGCAGGGTTCTTTATTGTGACACGGGACCTCGTTTATTTTAAGTTCCCATCCGAAAGAACCGTGACTTTTATTTCGTAATGCCGAGTGTTTGGCGAAAGAACAGTCACTACCCACTTTCAAGTCTTGGGTCAGACCCGGCTGGGATTAGAACCCACGACCTCCCACTTACGGAGCGAGCACTCTACCAACTGAGCCACCGCAGTGGTACTAGGCGGTGAGGCACTTTAGACTACTATCCCACTGAGGCCCCGAAATGGAATATATCATGTCGATTATCAGCATTTTACGCACCAGCAAGTTTTTATTTAACCAAATATCAAGGCATTACCAGCTGCGACTGAAATTTCACAATTTTCAAATTACTTTTGCAATGGGCTTTTGACAATGGATGTTCTCATGGTGCTACAGAAAATCTAAATCTTATCTGAAAGAACCAAGTATAGAATAATTCTTCATAGCAACTTTTTTTTCATGTGTAATTTTAAAATGCAGAAAAATCAAACCCGTCCATCTTTCACAACAGCAATTAAAATGAGGTTGCCTATAAGGTCAACACTGGATGCTGACAATGACCTAGAACTTGGGTGAAAACCAGGTTTTCGTATTTCGGAGAAGGGGGTTTCAGAGAGAAATGGTACCTAGTTAACAATAATTTTGGGTGATCATGTGTCTCGCAGGGACCTGGTTGATAGTAAAGGGACACCCGTAATGGATTTAATATATCATATATATACATGTATATATATATGATATATTAAATCTTAACCCATTACGGGTTATATATATATATAAAAGCATCATACATCAGAACATGTTTAAAGATTGCAATTATGACAAATTATTTAGAAATCTGAATGTTGTGTTTTCATTTCAATATAATTTCATTTAAAAAAAGATCCATAGTGGCATCTGCACCTAAATATATTCGGAAATATCCAATATAATGCAAAAATAGTCAACATCAAAAAATTTTGCCATCATAATCATTTTACAAAACTAAAATTCCATAAATAGTGAATTCTACGTCTAAATATTATCAAAAATAGCCAATTTCATGCCAAAAATTGTAAATGTCATACAACAACAGCCATATTATGCAGAAAACACAAAGGTCAAAATGTAGGTCATGACCTTGACCTTTGATGTTATTTTCATAAATAGTGAATTCTACATCTAAATATCATCAAAAATAGCCAATTTCATGCCAAAAATTGGTAAATTTCATGAAACAATAGCCATTTTAGTGCAGAAAACACAAAGGTCAAAATGTAGGTCATGACCTTGACCTTTGATTTTGGCTTTATTTTCATCAGCATTGCTGGAAAATATGAAAACTGAAAACCCCATGTCATTATCTTTACATATGACCAAGATATAGCTAGAGATTGCTTATTTTGTGAAAAGACCAAGCAACTGTGACCTTGACCTTTGATGTATTTATCCCAAAAGCAATCCCAACCAAGATCTTATCACAATACATGTATGTGCCAAGTTTCTTTCAAAAATGTCATTTACTTTTCACGTTATCATCTGGAAACCATTTTTTGACACATGCCCGCGCGCTCGGGCCCACCCGCCCGCCGACATTCTGCAAACATATTTGATATGCACTGCCTAATACAGACCTCTTAAGTTTTTTTAAGTTTGTCCTGTAGCTTTGAGAGAAAAGTAGGTAAAATAGGTGACTCACTAATTCAATGCCCTGTTGCTTTGGGAGAGAAATATGTGAGGAAGACCCACTAATGCGATGCCATGTAGCCTTGAGAGAGAAATAAGTGAGGAAGACCCACTAATGCAATGCCATGTAGCCTTGGGAGAGAAATATGTGAGGAAGACCCACTTATGCAATGCCATGTAGCCTTGGGAGAGAAATATGTGAGGAAGACCCACTAATGCGATGCCATGTAGCCTTGGGAGAGAAATATGTGAGGAAGACCCACTAATGCGATGCCATGTAGCCTTGGGAGAGAAATATGTGAGGATGACCCACTTATGCGATGCCATGTAGCCTTGGGAGAGAAATATGTGAGGAAGACCCACTAATGCGATGCATCATGCAATGAGCTCACAATTTAACAACCACAAATAAATGATAAAATACAACCAAAAAGAACAAGACAAGACTCAGCTTTTTTATACTTTTATATTTTTAATTACTTTACAAAAATTAAAACTTTTTAATAAATCACAAAAAACAACAAAAACATTTATTGTTTAAACAACTATTATGCATATACATTGTACAAGTAATTTTCTGATTGATAAAATATATTCTTTATTGAGACTTATTGCATTTTAAACAAATGCATAAATTTAAATAATCAATGCTAATTCAACAGTAAACAACAAATCCAAGAGGGCCTTTAATGCTCATCTGGTTAGATTCATTACAATTTAGACCTTATTAAAACCATGTGAAAAAAACAACAACAAACTATTACTTGCTAAGAAGAAATAAAATAGCTATATTGCTTCACAACTGGCCAATGTATACATAAGTTCTTAACATTAGGTTATGAAGTGTCAGAGAACAAATTTTTCAAAAACCATCAGATTTACGTATTCTGCTATAACATTAAAATCCTGTATTATGTTACCTGCACTTTTAAAACTTCAAATATATGGAATTAATTTTAAATTGTCCTCTGCCTCCCTCAGTGTGTGTGTGTGTGTGTGTGTGTGTGTGTGTGTGTGTGTGTGTGTGTGAGAGAGAGAGAGAGAGAGAGAGAGAGAGAGCAGGTCAAGACAGAATAATAACTAAGCATTCACTGATACATGTATGAGCATTTTTAAAGCTGAACCAGTTGCACGCTGACCTCCTAAAATAATGCATCTTTTATACATTACTTAAAAACATATTGGCAACAGGTTAAAAAATCTTACCCTTCAAAAGTTAAATATACATTTGGTGGAATGAAAAAGTGGATTTCTTATTCATGTTAATTTACAGTTTGATTAAAGAGCTAAAACAGCTAAGCTCTAAATATTATATTTACCCATTGATATACAACATGGAATGTATTTTTAATACTCTCTCTCTTGATATACAACATGGAATGTATTTTTAAATCTCTCTCTCTCTCTCTCTCCATATATATATATATATATATATATATATATATATCAGTGCAGTGATACCTGGTATAAACTGTCACATGAAACCTACATAATCAAAATATGTCAGCTAAGTATTCACCGGGATTAGGTTGACAAAAGATGCTGATTCTAGTAGAAATATGTCAAATATGTACACACCTGTCATAAGAAATGGTGACACAGACATCACACCTGTTATTAAACTGTCACATGATCAAAGACACCTGTAGAAATTTTTTAACATAACATCTGTTATTAAACTGTAACATGATTAAACGCACACCTGTAGAAATGCTTAAACATCATAACTGATAGTAAACTGTCACATGATTAAATAGACACCTGTAGAAATGTTTAAACACCACATCTGTTATTATACTATCACATGATCAAACAGACACCTGTCGGGATATGTTAGCTCAGCACAAGCACTAGATTGTCAAATAGAAAAGACAAGTGTAAAAACTTGTCAAATAAGCATATATATATATCAGAAGACTGTCACATGGATTAGATGTGTAAAAAAAATATGTAAGATAAGTGCATGTGATTAAAAGACTCAAATGGACAGATGTAAAATTATGTCAACTAAGTACATGTGTATTTAAAGACTGTCACATATTGGCCAATGTTTTTTTTTTTTTCTGCTTTTCATTTTTTTTTGGGGGGGGGGGGGAGGGGGGGGGGATTTCAGCCCCCAATCACCTCTATATAAAGACCAACTGTCTATAAAATCCCTTTTTCTTAGGTTCTATGGTGGTCTTTATATACAGGTTTTATTGTATATTTCTTTGATTAATTTGTGAGGACTTGACAGAAACAAATAAATGTGAAAGTGTTTAAACATCTTTACAAATAAAAATACAATCAAATACAAAATGTAATACTAAAGACCAACATTTCTACATGTATTTGGCAAGAAATACATAAATTCACTGAAACATGTGATTAGAAATGCTAGTAAATTTCTCAATATACTGTTATATTAATAGTTAATATTTGTATATTGTCTAAATTTACTGTTTTACAAACAGCAAGTACAATCAATGCTGCCAAATCTGGTACTTACTGGTATCTAATTATACTGCTATATTAACAGCATTTACAAACACTACTTCCACTACTGGTACATGTCTAAATATACCGTTACATTAACAGCAAGTACAGACACTGCTGTCATCACTGGTACATGTCTAAATATACTGTTACATTAACAGCAAGTACAAACACTGCTGCCATCACTGGTACATGTCTAAATATACTGTTACATTTACAGCAAGTATAGACACTGCTGCCATCACTGGTACATGTCTAAATATACCGTTACATTAACAGCAAGTACAGACACTGCTGCCATCACTGGTACATGTCTAAATATACCGTTACATTAACAGCAAGTACAGACACTGCTGACATCACGGGTACATGTCTAAATATACTGTAACATTAACAGCAAGTACAGACACTGCTGCCATCACTGGTACATGTCTAAATATACTGTTACATAAACAGCAAGTACAGACACTGCTGCTACAACTGGTACATGTCTAAATATACCGTTACATTAACAGCAAGTACAGACACTGCTGCCATCACTGGTACATGTCTAAATATACTGTTACATTAACAGCAAGTACAAACACTGCTGCCATCACTGGTACATGTCTAAATATACCGTTACATTAACAGCAAGTACAGACACTGCTGCCATCACTGGTACATGTCTAAATATACCGTTACATTAACAGCAAGTACAAACACTGCTGCCATCACTGGTACATGTCTAAATATACCGTTACATTAACAGCAAGTACAGACACTGCTGCCATCACTGGTACATGTCTAAATATACCGTTACATTAACAGCAAGTACAGACACTGCTGCCATCACTGGTACATGTCTAAATATACCGTTACATTAACAGCAAGTACAAACACTGCTGCCATCACTGGTACATGTCTAAATATACCGTTACATTAACAGCAAGTACAGACACTGCTGCCATCACGGGTACATGTCTAAATATACTGTTACATAAACAGCAAGTACAGACACTGCTGCTACAACTGGTACATGTCTAAATATACCGTTACATTAACAGCAAGTACAGACACTGCTGACATCACTGGTACATGTCTAAATATACTGTTACATTAACAGCAAGTACAAACACTGCTGCCATCACTGGTACATGTCTAAATATACCGTTACATTAACAGCAAGTACAGACACTGCTGTCATCACTGGTACATGTCTAAATATACTGTTACATTAACAGCAAGTACAAACACTGCTGCCATCACTGGTACATGTCTAAATATACCGTTACATTAACAGCAAGTACAGACACTGCTGCCATCACGGGTACATGTCTAAATATACTGTTACATTAACAGCAAGTACAGACACTGCTGCCATCACTGGTACATGTCTAAATATACCGTTACATTAACAGCAAGTACAGACACTGCTGCCATCACGGGTACATGTCTAAATATACTGTTACATTAACAGCAAGTACAGACACTGCTGACATCACTGGTACATGTCTAAATATACCGTTACATTAACAGCAAGTACAAACACTGCTGTCATCACTAATACATATCTAAATACACAGTTACATTAACAGCAAGTACAGACACTGCTGACATCACGGGTACATGTCTAAATATACTGTAACATTAACAGCAATTACAGACACTGCTGACATCACTAATACATATCTAAATATACCGTTACATTAACAGCAAGTACAGACACTGCTGACATCACGGGTACATGTCTAAATATACTGTTACATTAACAGCAAGTACAGACACTGCTGCCACAACTGGTACATGTCTAAATATACCGTTACATTAACAGCAAGTACAAACACTGCTGACATCACTGGTACATGTCTAAATATACTGTTACATTAACAGCAAGTACAGACACTGCTGACATCACTGGTACATGTCTAAATATACTGTAACATTAACAGCAAGTACAGACACTGCTGCCACAACTGGTACATGTCTAAATATACTGTTACATTAACAGCAAGTACAAACACTGCTGACATCACTGGTACATGTCTAAATATACTGTTACATTAACAGCAAGTACAGACACTGCTGACATCACTGGTACATGTCTAAATATACTGTTACATTAACAGCAAGTACAGACACTGCTGTTATCACTAATACATGTCTAAATATACCGTTACATTAACAGCAAGTACAAACACTGCTGTTATCACTAATACATGTCTAAATATACCGTTACATTAACAGCAAGTACAGACACTGCTGTTATCACTAATACATGTCTAAATATACCGTTACATTAACAGCAAGTACAAACACTGCTGTTATCACTAATACATGTCTAAATATACCGTTACATTAACAGCAAGTACAGACACTGCTGCCATCACTGGTACATGTCTAAATATACTGTTACATAAACAGCAATTACAGACACTGCTGCTACAACTGGTACATGCCTAAATATACCGTTACATAAACAGCAAGTACAGACACTGCCGCCACAACTGGTACATGTCTAAATATACTGTTACATTAACAGCAAGTACAAACACTGCTGCCATCACTGGTACATGTCTAAATATACCGTTACATTAACAGCAAGTACAGACACTGCTGCCATCACTGGTACATGTCTAAATATACTGTTACATTAACAGCAAGTACAGACACTGCTGCCATCACTGGTACATGTCTAAATATACCGTTACATTAACAGCAAGTACAGACACTGCTGCCATCACTGGTACATGTCTAAATATACCGTTACATTAACAGCAAGTACAGACACTGCTGCCATCACTGGTACATGTCTAAATATACTGTAACATTAACAGCAAGTACAGACACTGCTGCCATCACTTGTTCATGTCTAAATATACTGTTATATATACTTTAAAAAAAAAAGAAAATTAATCTTTACCTTATTACTATATAGACAGGTGATCTCTGTACCACTTTATAATTTGTTTAATTAAATACAACATCTCACATGGTTATTTTGCAACACATTCACACTGCAATTTGAGCTTCCTGTACTAACACACATTTTTAATGATGGGGATTGTGTGTGTGTGTGTGTGTGGGGGGGTATGGGATGGGTTGGTGGTGGGCTTAATCATAAAATAAAAAATATGACTTTACACTGTATATTAACATCAGCAAAGTATTACTATTAAACTAAAGCATCACAGAAGAAATACATACAACATAATTCCATTATCAGTAACAAATTCCAACAAATGACTATAGTCAGGGCTCTCACTGAGCTTGATTTGGCATTTGTTGTGGTATCAAATCAATTTGCTAACATTTGTACATAATATCGATTAAAACATCCGAGTACTTTAATATAATAAATATAGTTGTAAAAGCAATTATTAAATAGTTTTTAAACTATATTTGATTTTTCCCAAAATCAGTCAAAACGACGCTAGTTTTCCCAATTCTAAGGGCCTCGGACCCATTCCCAAACTGAGCTGTGAGAGCCCTGACGGTAGACAAATTATTTTCATTTAGGTTTAAAATACTTTTCTCTACAAAATAAACTTATTTTAGCTCTTTATGTAAATATAATGCCCAGGCAGAGAGAATGACAAAAATACAATATATACAGTTACATGACTAATTTTTATAATTTTTAATTCCACAAACTTTTTCTCTCACATGAATCCTTTGAAATTAAATAACCACAATTTTTAACTCCATGAATATTAATAATTCTACTGTATTCAAATATTCATCTTAAAACATTTAATTAATTATCAAACCAAAATTAACAAATTGTTTAAAATTGCATCATGTAATAACTATTAACATTTCTTTCATACTTTAATTCTTATGGAAAAATGTAATATATATATATATACATACATACATATATGTCACTTTATTCTCATTTGAAAATTTAAATAACCAGACTAGACACAGATTTGAACAAGCATAAAATTATTTCCAAGCTAAATCACATTAAGTTTTGCTTACTTGTTCTAGGAGAAAAATTGTTAAAAAAAACATGGCTAAAATAACCCTTACTAGCATACTCTGTGAAAACTATGTCAACCAAAAATTTCTTAGAAATACCTGTTACATAATGTTTATAATTGCTATACATCTGTTTTCTATATATCAAATTTAATCTTAATCGGTCCATTAATAATTTATTTTCTACATTTTGTTATAATCATACGTGAATATTAAATTAAGATAAACTCATGTGATTGTTTTTCATGTCATACTCCAATAAACCCTGTAATTATAGCAATGCTTAACACAAAGGGTGTGGCTTATATCTCGTTCAATTTCATTGGTTAAAACTGTTTGTTGATGACAGCACCTTTGCAGAGGAAAATTAATTTTGATTAAAAAATTATCAAGAAAAATAAAACAAAACATTGTTTTATGTTTTAGTCTAAGTGTTTAAAATTAAATTAAAAGAAAAGGAATAACTTGTATTTTAACAGGTTTATTGAGTCATAACATAACTTGTAATTGTATTAAAAATTTCAGATTTTTTAAATTAGTGAAAAACAGTAAAATACTAAAAAGCCCAATGTAGTTTTTAAGTTTTTAATTTTTTTATGTTAAATGTCATGAAAATTTATTTTTTAGATAAGTTTGAATATCCCAAAATTTCAATTAAAGAATTAAATAGGTGAAATTCAAAGAATACTATTTTTTCCAAAACCTAAACAGCTATTCATTTGTATGTATTTTCATAGACTTTCAAATTTAAACAAGAATTCCACAGATTTAAATGTCTCACCTGATTAGTTTTTGATTTAGTAGAAAATTTCTACATTACTT
Organism: Tegillarca granosa; assembly: GCA_029721355.1. Classification (NCBI taxonomy): domain Eukaryota; kingdom Metazoa; phylum Mollusca; class Bivalvia; order Arcoida; family Arcidae; genus Tegillarca; species Tegillarca granosa. Next base: position 21,943,988 of record CM056601.1, read on the forward strand.
TAACATAAACTTTCACATTTTGACACATCAACGCTGCGGCCACCGCCACTGCCTACGACGACACCAGAAAAGTAAAACCTAGGTTCTTCCCTTATGGCAATTCCAGGCTTTACAAAAACATTTAAAAAAAGATTTTAAAAAATATAATAAATATATAAACGCATACCGATTGCATTCCCCACATTCGTTACTCATCAAATAAAAATTCCAGCATCTCTGGTAGTGTCTGTTTAACAATTTTATCAGAACACATTTCCTTATATGCCGTAAGAAATTGATTATTAATTTCTCTAAAAGATATAAATAAATCCATTATTTTTGAAAATACTATAAACTCTTTGTCACCATAGCGATGTTTAAGTATATGACGGAGATGACCGACTAAGGTTAACTGCAAGGCTTCCACTTCATCAGGGTGCTCAAGTTTGGCTCTATCTAGAAATGGAGTATAAAAAAAATATAGAAAATTTATAATACGCTGGATTGAATTGGATTAGTGGTTTTTATGCCCATTTCATTTTTTTTAATTATAGCAAGACTATCAATTTTGGGATGGTGGAGGAAACTGGAGTGCCTGGTCCACTGATCTTTGGCAAATGAACAGACAAACTTTCTCATACTAGGATCTGCTCAGTTGGATTCAAACCTAAGCAGTGAGGGGTGCTGTGATCAGAAAGCAAATACATAATAGACACTGGAAGTTGAAAATGGAATATATATAGATATATATTTATATATATATATATATATATATATATATATATATATATATATATATATATATATATATATAGTAACAACCTGAACAATTATCAATGTGCCAGAAAAAAAAAGAGATCTTTCTATTCTCTGAAATTTGAGGTCTTTCGTATCTCTGAAAGTTAAAACAGACTGCTAGTTGCTCTTTGGTAAAGCTGAGATGCAATATTTTCAATACTTTTAAATGTTTGTATTTGGTAAAATAGAGCTCCTATTTACCTCTGAAAGTTAAACAGACAGCCAATACAAGTATCAGTTCCTCTGTAGTAAAGTTGAGATCCCGGATTCTTTTAGTAAAGTCAAACCAGTTTCGGATCATTTCTTTTGGAGCATAGTAACACATTTCTTCTAAGTGTACAGCCTCTCCTGTATGAACCACCATAACCTCCCTCTCTGGGTCAATACAGTTATGTTCCATCAACATGAAGAATTCAAACCTTGCCACTGTCAAAAAAAAAATAAGTGTTTGAATTTAAAAAAAAAAATCTATGCTATTATTGTTTAATAAAATCATGAGAGGAGTGGAGTGGAGTAATGGTGTTTTATGCCCCAGTCAAGAATCTTTCACTTATTTCAAGGCGGTCAGTTCTGGAAGGGTGGAGGAAACTGGAGTGCCCAGAGAAAGCCACCAACCTTCTGCAAGTGAACTGACAAACTTTCTCACACTAGGATCTGTCCAGAGTGGGATTCGAACACAGGCGGTGAGGGGCACTGTGATCCGTAAGCGTGCGCTTTTGACCACTCAGCCACCAAGGCCCCTAAGATCATGTGATAACATTTGAAAAGTTTAATCCCGATTCAGAAAACTATCATATCCTTTATTTAGACGAGCAGCCTACCCTTAACTAATGTAAAATAATAAATCATTTTAGGGGATTAAATTCAGCTTTTTTTATGGGTAAGTGAAAACAACAAAATTTAACAGTACATGTACTATGAACTAGTACACACTTAGAACCACATAAACACATAATTAAGACAACATGGCCAATGACGCCCTGTTTTGATGAATAAATTAAAGAATAAAATAGGATTGCAAAACAAGAAAATAAAAAAAAATAAAAAAAACAAAACAAAAAAAAAAAAAAAAAAATGAATCAATGGAAATATAATGAGTACACTGAAAATAAAACTCCAGACTGTAGATGCTGACTGGAAATGGTAAAATGGAAGCCAGTAATATGCTTCATGTTTTTTCATAGTGTCTTGCCTATCCTTATTTTTAACAATGTTGTGGTTATCACAAATATACACATTTAAAAATTCCAAAAAATGAACTTTTTCAAAGCAAAAAATTTCTTTTATTAAAATATACTTTACATTTGAGAAGAGTTGCCTGATCTGTTAAACTCAAACTCTTAAATCCCGGTATAGCTTTGGCAAAATTCACATACTGTGTCACGATTTCTTCCCAAACTTGTTTATGTTTCAGCATCCAGTTCTGCCGCCCATCAACATCAAGGCCTGTCGCTTCAAAGACTTCATTAAATTCTTCTGGCTTGAGATGATTTAATGAACCTATCAACTCTTTTGTAGCTGCATATCTCTCCTGTAAGTTAACAAAATAACAACATTTAAAATCTTTAAACTATCTGAGAGGGAAGGTTAAGGGTTCAATCCCCTGCCAAATTATACATAAGACTTCGAGATACTGTTTCCTTGCCTGGCGCTCAGTGTTATGAAGACAGATTATCGATTAGTCCATCCAGTGCCAGGATAATAGAATGGGGGAGATGTATGCTTGTCTGTGGAATACTGGCCTAAATGAGCTAAATGCAAGAGACACTTTAGAGCAAATATCACATAAACACTCTCAAACACACAAAATTCTGTCCTGTTTCTGACTAGACTCAAGTAAGGATACCAAACTTAATTCAAGTTTATTGGATTTTCTATGAAAGTTTAGCATAATTCACTGTCAAAAACATTGTGACACAAACAGTAGACCAGTATTTGAAGACATGAAAAATGTTGTTTAGGTACTTCCAAAATTGAGTTAAAGGCATTGATATATATCTGCAGTTTTATTTTTCAAAGTCTTGGTTTTGTGAAAAAAAAAGCTTTTGAAAAGTAAAACTATTTTAAAATAACTATGACCTTGAGTTGTGTTCAAGGTCAACCAATTTTTCAAACTTAATAAGGCTACCTATAGCTCCTGATGTACATTTGAAGCTTCAAGGCTCCAAACACTTGTTCTGGAGAAAGAAATAAAAAATTTTAAAGTTCATGATGAATGGTGAAAAAAACCTAATAACAACTGATCAAAATGAAGTTCAGTTGATACAAAACACAAGAACTTTACTTATATCATGTTCCTGTTTCAAACGTCTTTTCTGACATCTTTCATAAATTACAATGAAGGTTGATAAGTCACTTCTTTAACTGTGTCACTGTTTTTAACACATAAAATAAGTGAATCTTTTTAAAAGTGATTATCTTAACAAAATGTTAAATAAAAACAATGCTTACTGATGCTTGATTAAATTTGTCCTGCATTTCTTCTAGAGTTATCTTTCTTGATGGATATTGAAACTGATTGTAAGCTTCAGTTAGACAAGCTAAAATCACTTGTAATTTGGAATCTTTTTCTTTTTCATCTTTTATTTCCTCGGAATTCACACCAAACACAGGTGGTGAGACTGATGCTGAGGAATTCAACCCACTGGGTGATCCCGAGGCCGAGTTGCTCGATGACACAGTCTGACTTTGGATAGAAAGTGCCTGTAAATCCAGGGCTGCTTTTATATCATCTGTCATGTGATAGTCAGGTGATATATCTGTAGTCATTTGATTATAATCTGGTGTAAATTTATGGTCCATGTCACCAACATCTTTTCCCTGTAATACACGTACAGCATTGATTGTTTTGGTCCTCTCTTCAAGTGTGTATCTGCCTTGACGTACAGCTGAAAAAAAAAACGAAACATTCATATTACATACATTATGTGTTATCAACTGCCTAGGGAATGAATTAATATTTGTGGATCTTAAATTGAGATTTTTTAAAATTCCTCTCATGAAAGTTTCGAATTTACAAAAATTAAAATTTTAAAAAACGTTTCCTACATTCCCTTTCACTTACACTCCACAATTCTTCTGTCAAAGATGCTTACAATACACTGATTCATGCATTTGTTATTTAAAACTAATACTCAGGCAAAATTGGGTAAGAAAAAACACAAATCTTTACTATTTATTGTGTGAAAAAGCTGTACACAGTAATATTTTTGAATGTTACAGAAAAAAGAATTTATTTCTCCTGAAAAATAATGATGTATTTGAAAGCCTGACAAACATAAGGCTGTAATGCATAGACTAAAAATAAAATACAGCATCGTTTATGAATTAAGTTTAAGACAACATGAATCTTAGCTTTAAAGTTGTCCACAACTCCCAGATTGACCTACCTGTAATTACAGGTGTAACTTTAAAAGGCATCTTAGATAACAACATAAATTTGTAAACAAGTTTTTTTAAAAAATGTCATATAACTTTGGTAATTTTTACCAAAATTCAATGTTTTTATTTTCAATTTAAAAAGAAAATTGACATACTGGTATACTTGAAATATGCAACATTCACTTTTTTGCCAATAAAATAAAAAAAAATTATATACACGTATATATATATATATATATATATATATATATATATATATATATATATATATATATATAGATAGTTAGATAGATAGAAAGATATAGATGTATTCATATATATATTCATCCCATTTATTTACCAAATAACATGAAAAAATTCCCAATTAACAATATCACTGAGTCTATTCTCAATTTAACCCTACTGTGTACTCTCAATGATACAGAATAATCATATCCACTGTAAATCAAATGAATGTTAATGGGTTGAAAATTTGACAAAATCAAGTTTTTTATACTCTGGTTGTAAACAAATCTAATACCATTTCCAGTTAACTTTGAATACTAAATAACTCAATAATTTACAAACATGATCAGATTATGGAACTTCAATGAAGCTACACTTATCATACCTTCCTTTGACATGCCAAGTTCAAGACACTTATTCATGCGACAAGCTGAGCAGTTGCCTCTAGGTCTGTCAGTGATCACACACTTATTATTTTTATTGCATACATAAGGTTCCTTTCTTGATAAATAACGTCTAAAAAAACCCTATAACAAAATATTAATGAAAGTTAATTTTAAATATTTTATATATAGTGAAACGTTTCTAAATTTCTAACCTTTTCCAAACTCAATCTGGATGAAAGATTTTGTATTTGGCTCAACGAAATGATTTAATGAAAAAAAGTTGTATGTTCTTATCCGAATAAGCTACAGTAGTTGTTTCTTCAGATATTTAAAGGACAATATAGAATAAAGAAAAAAAAAGTCATTTTCATGAAAAAAGTACATGCAGCAAGCAAAAAAAAAAAAAAATAATAATAAAAAAAAATTAAATAAAAAAAATTAAAAGATAAATAAATAAATACCGTAAATAAATGAATTAATAAATAAATAAATAAACAAGAGGCCCATGGGCCTTAACGCTCACCTGAGGATTTGGCCAACCTGAGTATATATCCAAAATCATTTGCAAAAATACATAAAATATTCTAATATACATGCCTATAAAAAAGTTAATAGTTTTCAAGACAATTAACAATTTGAGTCTTTTTATGCATCTATGACCTTGACCTTTAAACATAAGACCTTGAATCTTAAATCAGAATAATCGCCATATTAATTCCTACAATATTGTAATATACATGAAAATACAAAATGTTAAAAGTTTCCAAGATAATAAACAATATCAGTTTTTTATGCACCCATGACCTTGACCTCTGAACATATGACCTTGAGTCACATATCAAAATGATCATCATATCAATACCTACAATATTCTAATATATATGCCTTTGCAAAAAGTTAATGGTTTTCAAGATAATTAACAATTTGATTCTTCTTATGCATCTATGACCTTGACCTTTAAATGTAAGACCTTGAATCTCATATCAGAATGATAACCATATCAATTCCTACAATATTCTAATATACATGCCAATACAAAAAGTTAATAGTTTCCAAGATAATTAACAATTTCAGTCTTTTTATGCACCTATGACCTTGACCTTTGAATGTATGACCTTGAGCCATATATCAAAATGTTCGCCATGTCAATACCTACAATATTCTAAAATACATGTCTATACAAAAAGTTTATAGTTTTCAAGCTAATGAACAATTTTAGTTTTCATTGGCAGAAAAATAACATTTCAGGGGCAACAACTCCTACATGAATTATCATACAGTACCTATTTACATTTTGTCATGCTGAACATTTTAACAATGTTTTGATATTATATATCTCTTAAAATTTTGAAGAAAATAGCCTAAAACTGCACAAAAATTACAAACTAGGTCATGATCTTGAACTTTGACCTTGACCCCATTTTGAAGGTTATTTCAAGAAAAAGTCAAAACTGAAAATCCCATGTCAATATCTATTCATATAGTCAAGTTATAACAATTTGAAGCTATTTTACGAAATTTTTAAAATTAAACGCAAAAACGCGTAACCTAATTTTTTACCAAATTTCACGAAATGAACAATTTATAAGCTTAAGACCCTAGAGAAGCCAAATATCACATCAGATTTTTTCGACCATCTTCACTTTTGGAGAAGAAGATTTTTTAAGTTTTTTGGAACCATAGGTCACCTTGACCTAGTTTTGGGAGCTAGGACAACGTCATGAAAAAATCTGAATTGCACTGGCCCATATATGCATCTGACCAAGTTTCATTGAAATCCACCTTGTAGTTTCAGAAAAGAAGTCGAAAATGTAAAAGTTTACGCCGCGGACGACGACGACGACAGACAAATTTTTATCAGAAAAGCTCACTTGAGCCTTTGGCTCAGGTGAGCTAATAAAAAAGCTGATTTAATTCAGAGTTAAGCAGAGATTTTTATGTTTTTCACTTATATTGATTGATCAACTCTGGAATGTTTGGGGAAACTGGAATAACTACAGAGAAAACCACTCACCTGCAAATAAACTGTATAACTCTATCAGACAAGTTCCTGCCAAAGCTTTCAACCTAGGAACTCTAGAAAGTGCTTTAGACCACTTGACCACAAAGGCATTATTTTATTTGGGGTTAAAATTAAAGAATGTGCCTATATATATTGAAGACTAGATTGAATTGGATTAATGTGCTTTATGCACAATCAAGACTCTGTCACTAATACTGATGCAGTTGTGAGATAGTGGAGAAAATTGGAGTACCCTGAGAAAAACTTTGGCAAGTGAACTGACAAATGTTCTCACATAAGATTCTGCTGAGTGGGATTCCAACTTAGGTAATGTGAGGCACTGTAATATGTAAGCATGTGTCACTGAGGCCAAAATATCTTAAGGAGATTGAAAATTGAATTGTTACATTATTTTTGAACAGCTGAAAAATTACTTAAATTATGTAAAACATCATTTAACCAACCAACCATTTTTTTTTACCTTACAAGCTTCACAGCTGTTGACACCATAATTTATTCCTGTCTTTACCAACACACACATCACAGAAAGGTTATTATAATAGAGATCAAACCATTTTTTACTTACCAGATTCACACCATAATGTATTCCTGATGCTTTACCACCACTAACATCATGGGGAGGTAATTCTAATGGAGAACCAACCATTTGCTTACCTTACAAGCTTCACAGCTGTTGACACCATAATGTATTCCTGATGCTTTTCCGCTGCAGACATCACAGGGAGGTTATTCTAATGAAGAACAAACCACAGCTCCACAGCTTTTGACACCATAATGTATTCCTAATGCTTTACCAACAAACACATCACAGGGAGGTAATTCTAATGGAGAACCAACCACAGCTCCACAGTTGTTGACACCATAATGTATTCCTGTTTCTTTACCACCAAACACATCACAGGGAGGTTATTCTAATGAAGAACAAACCACAGCTCCATGGCTGTTGACACTATAATGTATTCCTGTTTCTTTACCACCAAACACATCTCAGGAAGGTTATTCTAATGAAGAACAAACCACAGCTCCACAGCTGTTGACACTATAATGTATTCCTGTTTCTTTACCACCAAACACATCACAGAAAGGTTATTCTAATGAAGAACCAACCAGAGCTCCACAGCTGTTGTCACCATAATGTATTCCTGTTTCTTTACCACCAAACACATCACAGAAAGGTTATTCTAATGAAAAACCAACCACAGCTCCACAGCTGTTGACACCACAATGTATTCTTGATGCTTTACCACCTCACAGGGAGGTAATTCTAATGGAAAACCAACCATTTGCTTACCTTACAAGCTTCACAGCTGTTGACACCATTATGTATTCTTGATGCTTTACCACCTCACAGGGAGGTAATTCTAATGGAGAACCAACCATTTTCTTACCTTACAAGCTTCACAGCTGTTGACACCATAATGTATTCCTGATGCTTTACCACCGCACAGGGAGGTAATTATAATGGAAAACCAACCATTTTCTTACCTTACAAGATTTACAGCTGTTGACACCATTATGTATTCTTGAAGCTTTACCACCGCACAGGGAGGTAATTATAATGGAAAACCAACCATTTTCTTACCTTACAAGATTTACAGCTGTTGACACCATTATGTATTCTTGATGCTTTACCACCTCACAGGGAGGTAATTCTAATGGAGAACTAACCATTTTCTTACCTTACAAGCTTCACAGCTGTTGACACTATTATGTATTCTTGATGCTTTACCACCTCACAGGGAGGTAATTCTCATGGAGAACCAACCATTTTCTTACCTTACAAGCTTCACAGCTGTTGACACCATTATGTATTCCTGATGCTTTACCACCTCACAGGGAGGTAATTATAATGGAGAACCAACCAGAGCTCCACAGCTGTTGAAACCATAATGTATTCTTGATCCTTTTCTGCCAAACACATCACAGAAAGGTTATTCTAATGAAGAACCAACCAGAGCTCCACAGCTGTTGAAACCATAATGTATTCTTGATGCTTTACCACCTCACAGGGAGGTAATTCTAAAGGAGAACCAACCAGAGCTCCACAGCTGTTGACACCATTATGTATTCTTGATGCTTTACCACCTCACAGGGAGGTAATTCTTATGGAGAACCAACCATTTTCTTACCTTACAAGCTTCACAGCTGTTGACACCATAATGTATTCCTGATGCTTTACCACCTTACAGGGAGGTAATTCTAATGGAGAACCAATAATTTTCTTACCTTACAAGATTTACAGCTGTTGACACCATAATGTATTCTTGATGCTTTACCACCTCACAGGGAGGTAATTCTAATGGAGAACCAACCATTTTCTTACCTTACAAGCTTCACAGCTGTTGACACCATAATGTATTCCTGATGCTTTACCACCGCACACATCACAGGGAGGTTATTCTAATGGAGAACTTTTCAAAAAACTTTTTTACAAGATTTACAGCTGTTGACACCATAATGTATTCTTGATGCTTTACCACCTCACAGGGAGGTAATTCTAATGGAGAACCAACCATTTTCTTACCTTACAAGCTTCACAGCTGTTGACACCATAATGTATTCCTGATGCTTTACCACCGCACACATCACAGGGAGGTAATTCTAATGGAGAACTTTTCAAAAAACCTTTATTTGATGACTGATCTTCATTTTCTAATACTTCTGATTTAGGAATTTCTTCAGACTCAGCAGACATTTTAAACTTAAAGTCTGAAAGAAAAAACAACAACAAAAATTTAATCTTTAGATTTATAGGGAAAATATGTGTTATTACCCTACCTCTGACTAAATTCTATGATAGTGATTGGCTAAATTGAATCACATGGCCAACCCAGTATCATTCCGTACATAGCTGCATGCGCAAAAATACTGGGTCAGCAAGGCTGATACCGGGTGGGTTGGAGTTACGTCCCCTGTCGCCAACGTAAACGTCAACAAAAATGACCTAGTTTTAACTCTTTGTATAAGTCACAAGTACATCATTTTACAAATTTCTACTGTGTAGGGGCTGTTCAAAACACATTAAAGGACAGTTCAAAAATTTTTTCATTATTGCTTATTTATTTATTTATTTATTTATTTATTTTGAAATTCAAATCTTATATTATTAAATAACATGCATTAAACCTTATTAAGTGATATTCCTTGTTGTAATATTTTATTGCAGTCGGATATTTTTTTTATTTTTCAATTTTTTTCATCAGCAATCTTTCTATTTTGAAAAAAACAGATCTAGCATTGGGTCATCGGTAGGGTAAAAAAGTTACATGGTTTGTAAGTGTCTGATACGGAATGATACAGGGTCAGTAAAAAAGATACCGGGTTCGGCTTGCGCCTCACCCTGTATCTTTTCTACTGACCCTGTATCATTCCATACCAGACACTTACAAACCATGTAACTTATAATATTATGAATGTGGAGTCTAGTGGTGTGGAGTATTAGTGTTTTACATCCCAGTCACAATTCTTTTCTTATTACGAGGGGGTCGAAACCACCATTCTTTGGCAAGATAATTGACAAAGTTTCTGACAATAGGATCTGCCTGAGCCAGATTCAATCACAGAAGATGAGAGCTACTGTGATTTGTAAATGTATGCTTTACAGAGATGGATATTGTCAAAATACTCTGCATAAATGATAAATAATTATGACATTTATTTTGTTTTCAAAACTGGTAGTGTTAAATGTCAACTAAAAGAATAATTAGCATTATCTTGGTCAAACTCAGGGTAGTTGTGAACAACAATCTTAACTGAAACAGGTGTCAAAGATGGTCACTGCATGTGTAGATGGAATATTTGATGAACATATCAATTTAAAAATATCACATTTCAATTTAATAATAGTAGTAGAAGTAGAAGTTGTAGTAGTAGATGTAATAATAATAATAATAATAATAATAATAATTTAAATAAATTACACACACACACACACACACACTGAATTCAATTGTAACAAACTTTTAAATACTTTTAATTCAATTTTTCAGTAACCAGTTTCCATGCTATAGTTTTATTTTTTAATCTTCATCTATCCATGTCTATGTCTTCTCTATACATTGCGAGTTTATTTACCATGCAAGGTAAATTAGTTCATTTGTTTGAACTTCAATGGGCTTTACCAATTTATTTGTCAAAACTCATTATTCTATACTGTCAAATATTTTTAAAAAATAAAGAAAAATGCATCAAACAGAAACATTTTGAAGTTTTTAAACTGATAATGAATAAATAGTTATTCTCATGATTTATTTTATTATTTTTATATATATAATAGCAGATGAAATTTATTTATTTATTTATTTCATAATATTAACAGTAAACACATTTATTTTTTAAAATCTTACATTAATATCTTCTCTATTATTATGTATTTATTTAATTATTATTTCAATTAAACATAAAGTTTATGACTCAATATTTCAAGCTTTCTGGGCACATGCTCATATAGTTCGAGTTGTCCAAGCTCTATGAGTACATGCTTATGCACTGAGTATTGCAAGCTTTTTGAGGACATGTTCTTGTGGTATATATTTAGGTATTTTCTATGTTGTTTCTTTCTGTTCATGAAATATGGTTGATGCACAAGTTCAAGTCAAGTATGTTCAAACCAAGAGAGGTCACAAAAGTCTAGTTCACAACGGTTATAGGTACAATGTTAAATTTAGATGAAATGATAGGACTTATTGGAAGTGTCATTTGAAAACGTGCTCTGCAACAGTTATTACACATAATGGCATCATAGTGAAATTTGGACATTTACATAACCATCAACCTGAACATGAGCAACTGAAAGTTAATGAAATTTTAGAGTCTATTAAGAAGAGATGTAGGGAAGAAGTTGTTCCAGTTCCCACCATATATGAAGAAGAAGTGTCAAAACTTAGAACTCCAGAATGGGATGATGATATGCACCATATGGTAGAACAACTTCCAACTTTTCATTCATGCAAGACCTCCTTATATCACCAACGGTCCAAATTTCTCCCACAGTTGCCTGTGCTACAAAATGAACTAGTCATTCAAAATGAATAGTCTGAAACAACAGCCGGAGAACGATTCCTTTTATGTGATGATGGACCTGATGATAAAATACTGATATTCGGAACATAAGATAATTTGCGTCACCTAGCTGCTGCTCCAACTGAATATGCTGATTGAACATTTTATTCGTGTCCAAGGGTGTTCACTCAACGTTATACTATACATGCGTTTGTTAATGGGTCCATGTTTCCTCTCATCTTTGCGTTACTTCCAGGGAAAAGTGAGGCTATTTACACCATATTCCTCCAGTTACTGAAGACAACCGCCAAGCAGAACCAGATACAGCTCCAACAAACTACGTTTTTTGTTGATTTTGAAGTCGCCATAAAGAATGCCAGTGAAGCAGTATTTCCAGGTGTATCCGTGAAGGGGTGTTTTTTCATTATACTCAATGTATTTGGAGGAAAGCACAACAGTGTGTCATATAGTGACAATGACGAAGTGCAAAAGTTAGTGAGACATGCTGCAGTTCTCCCTTTGATTTCTAGTGCATCAGTGGAGGATGTTTTTTGGATAAATGCGTTGGAAAGTATTGATGAAGCTGACATTGACATTAATACAACACCATTCTGTGACTATGTAACTGAGTACTGGGTAGAGAACAACCGCGACATATGGAGCCACTTTGAAAATGAAGGACCTCGTACAACCAACCATCTGGAAGGCTGGCATAATAAGTTGAAAAAACAAGTCAGGTGTGCCCATCCAAATATATTCAATCTGCTGAAGTTTCTGAAACAAATTCAAGCTGCCAATGAAGTGACAATGATCCAGTATGCTGCCGTGGGGTGTCCGTGCTACAAAAAGACGAAAGTACCTTGCTATTGACAAAAGAATTGTGCAATTGAAAGAGATACTTCAAAGGGGTGACATTGACATTATCCAGTATGCAGATGCTGCATCCCATGTGCTTCATTTGGACTAATGTAACTATTGTATAACTTGTGGAACTTAATGAACATTGTGCTTGTTTTTTTCTTATTTTTTACATGTATAATTGAAAGTTTTATTCACTTGTACATAAAATATGATAATATGTAATATGTATTTTGGTGATTTTGTTTGTCTCTCATATTACCAAATGTGCTATGTTTTTTTCATTAGTTTTTTTATATAATTTCCATTTTTTTTAAATGTACTTGTTGCTATTTTCATTTGTTACATTATTATGAATAATTGCATAACATTGTCTGTCGTCTAGTGCTAGAAGTATGTTTCTTTTTTTGTAATTTATTAAAAAATATCGAATTAAAAAAAAAATTTTTACAAAAATTGTTGATTATCTATCTATCTATCTATCAGATTTTACAGGTAAAAAAAGAACAGACTATAACCCAAGCCCAGTTAATTATCCATTGTTTTCTATGATCAACATATTCCTGTTTGGCCAACACCTATTGGCCTATTTTTTCGATATAAATATAAATTAATTTATTAAAGGTATCATTAACATTGTTTTGTAAACAGTTACACGTGTAAGTGATACTAAGTTAACTGGTATTAATATTCATTAGGTATGGTTAAGGTTATTTTTATGAGTGCATGAGTTTCATGTGCCTTTTAAGGGTAGTATATATAGTGTCTGTAGTGAGTTATATGGTCATTCGAGCCATTGCAGTCATAGATATACCATATATTTTTTATATATTGATAAAATTCTTTTTTATTTGTAGATTACGTCGGGATGTCAGGATTTTTAGATAACGCCTTTGTTTGTTTTTTTTTTATTGTGTAGATCTATATGATCAATTTATATGTATATAAATGGTTGTCGATTGTAGTTGGCCAGACACCCAAAACAATGTGTTTGTTTTATTTAATAAATGTTTTATGTTTGTTTGAACAAAGTGAATTAGAACATAATAGATGTTGGCCAAACAGGAATAAACCTATTACAGGTATTACAGGTCAGATCATAAAAATTATGCCATATAATATAATGAGAGAGAGAGAGAGAGAGAGAGAGAGAGAGAGAGAGAGAGAGAGAGATGTAATAACAATGTCATATAATATATGGAAAGAGATAGAGAGAGAGAAAGGTAATAACAATAATGGCAATATATATATATATATATATATATATATATATATATATATATATATATATATAAATATATATATATATATGTATATATATATATATATATATGTATATATATATATATATATATATATATATATTTATATATATATATATAAAGAGAGAAAGAGGGAGAGAGAGAGAGAGGTAATAACAATGGCAAAAAATATATGGAGAGAGAGAGAGATGGAGAATAACAATATCATCTAATATACAGAGAGAGAGAGAGAGAGAGGATGAGAGAGAGAGAGAGAGAGAGAGAGAGAGAGAGAGAGAGAGAGAGAGAGTAACAATAATGTCATATAATATACAGAGGGAGAGAGAGAAAGAGAGGTAATAACTATAATGTCATATAATATACTGAGAGAGAGAGAGAGAGAGAGAGAGAGAGAGAGAGAGACTAAACTGGATTGTTAATCTTGTACATTTGCACTTAATTCATACTTATTCATTTCATTGTTGATTTTCTCTGAAAAGATGATTTACAGTAGTTTTGAGATTTTCAAATAATCAGCTATTGTACAGTATAGTAGTGCGACAAATTCATCCACAAGATTTCAATATTACTGGTATATATCATTTTAATAATATATTACCTTTAAGTGTGTAGTAAACTGTGTACACAAGAATCAGTTTTTTTTGGAGTTGAGTTGAGTATTAGTATTTAATGCAAAGTAAAGAATTTTTTCACTTAAATTGAGGAAGATGGTTCTGAGATGGTGGAGGAAACTGAAGCGCTTGGAGAAAAACACAAACCTTATGCAAGTAAGGCCACCTCCTTCATTTTCCTTAGGGTGTATGTAAAACACTTTAATCTATGCCCTTGATGTCCAAATCAATATAGAAAACATTCATGGCTAGTCGTTAAAACCATTTTTTTTCTCTTTATTTATTTGAAGCAGACAATGAAATGTGACTTTGACCTTCGACTTTGGCCTTGATTTCTGACCCAGACCCCAAATGCACTGTGCTGGTCACATCTCAAACTGACAAGCATTGATTCTTGTCAAGTTTGATTAAAATCAATTTTTAGGATTTCAATCAGAGGCAATTATGTTTTGGAATTGATTCAGGTTTTTATACCAAATTGTGTCAGATATGGTGTCTAACAGGCATTGATTGGTTAAACAACACTTAATAAATGCCGAATACAAGGTATAATCACAAAGGTAGGATTTAATTTCACTATTTTTTTTTATTTTCATGGGTTAAAGAAAACCATGAAATTAATCTCAATGAAAATTTTTCATTACCAGGCCTCAAAAAAGGATTTATTTTAACATAACTCAATTCCACAAAATTTTCTCCCAACAAAATTTTTTAAATGGCAAAACTTTAACTAAACAATTATTAATGGTTCTACAGTAAATGTTTCATGAGATTACATCAGTGTGGCAACACTGGTAAGAGTTCCTTTTGTATCCCCCCCTCCCCGACACACACACTTAATCATTGATTTTGCTGTGGTTTTTAAAACTACCTTCAACCTTTCAGATTGGGAAAATTTGGACCCTTTTTATGTCACATATTACGCTCAGAATTTTGAAATTCATTGCAAAGATTTTACATTGTGACAATATCTAACATTTTTTGTCAGAGTGTCAGAACAGTTTTGAACAACTGGATTTAACTTAAACTATTTGATTGTATGTCACTGTTGCCTTTTGGGGAATTTTAGTTGTCAAATTGGGAAATTTTAGTCTTATTTCTCAAGGGGAAACTACCTTTATTCGGTAGTAATTTTAGGCAAACAAAACCACTGTTAATATATACTATTTTTATCTATTCAGTGTATATGAGTGTTTGTTTGAGTGTGGGGTACTAAACAAACTCTTTCTGTAACAGTATGGTAGGAGATAGGTATCCTGCAAGGTGACAGATTTAGATCAGCAGCTGCTCTCTGTTTCTTTACCAGGTAATAATTATAACTTTATAAAGTTTCTTCTATTGTGTTAATTAGAGGAATGGTTTTGTGACACAAAGGAATGTCAAAAGGGAATGGTTTTGTGGCAAGGTGATATTTTACTGACCATTATATTGCATACATGCCAATTTTTCCTATTTCAGATGGACTGACATGATTTGATTTAGACTCAAATCTGAGTTTCCTATTTACCCTTAAAAATATCTAATTCATGACTGAGTCCAGAGACAATTTATAGGTGGTTTCAGCCCTGCATATGTAAACAAAGAGTCAAACTCCAGTGTGGTACATGTAGGATATATCATGATACAGTTCTCAAAATGCTCGGCCATAGTACCACAACAAAGATCATATGATGTGAATATGAAGATTTTCTTGGAAGCACACCATCTTTCCACACACTCCCCTGATTGTTGCTTCTCTATGCCATTTATGTTCCTATTACCTGGCTAATAAGTTTATACTATATTCATTAATCTGCATTTTTCTATACAATAGCAGACACTAATATGTCACTGGTACTTGGGGACAGGAGTTATTTTTTTCCATTTATTTTGAACAATCTTCACGTATGAGAATACAAATACATGTAATAAGCAATTTGATATATCAGTAAAGGGTATTTTAAAAAATATTGGTGTTTTTTTTCTTTCTTTCTTTCTTTTTTTTTTTTTCGATTCTGGCTGATAATTAATTTGTATTCTTATAACATGAAGATTGTTCAAAACTAATAGCTTATTTATTTATTAGGTCTTTAGATTCAACTGAATCTGTGACCACAAAACAATTATATACATATACAAACATATAACAGTATTGTTATAAACTTTCATAACTGTGATATATTTTTTAAAATAAAATACTAGTCAAAACTAAGAGTCATCTGTCTTCAGTTCTAATGACTGTTTTATAAAGGAACGAAAAAATACTCCTGTTCCTTAGTACCTGCGGAAATTGTTGCAATATCTATGCCAGGTATGCAAACCATGTCGTCTATTGAAGAAAAATTAGCATATCCTTATTTTGAAATTTTAATAAGATCTAAATGGAAAATTATATAATAATCTACATTTTTTAAATCTAATATTTTACTGCAGTTTTAAACAACGAGAGCTTGTAATTCAATACCCTAGGCCCTATACTTGCACATAAAGAGACTTGGTGTGCTAGGTATAATGGTGTTGGATAGTAAAGATCTTTTGTTTTAATTATGAGCTTCTGTGATTAAACAATTGCTAACCAGCAGGTGCTTGTTTGTGAATGAATATATATATATATATATATATATATATATATAACAGGTATCTTCTAAAAAATCTACAGTAAAACCTCATTTCAATGCCCTCTCGCTTATCACCCGCAGAGTATTTCTCATCTATGTTTTCTGGTATAAGCCCCCCCCCCCCCCCCTTCCCTCACTAGAGACCATATATTATATATAATTCATTCACGATGTATTTTCGCTACGTGTTTTTTCGAATTCTCTTGAAATACAACTTCTCCATTTCGCAATATTTTCAAATGCTCATTAGTTGCACTTATCTGACGTACAGGTGTGTTGTCCTGTGCGAAAGGTGAAAAACTGGATCTTACACGAGTAATGATTAGTATCAGACAATATGTTTGATTTAAATTGTTTATCCTAGGAATAATTTCTCTATTGATAATTATTTAAATAAAGATTTCACTTCAAAATTAATATTTCACTTACCTGCAGAAACCAGGGAAACGATATATATACCACCTCCTTACCTACAGAAACCAGGGAAACGATATATATACCACCTCCTTCCCGTTTGTTTTTATCTAACCCGAATAATTCCGTGGGCAGAAGACTAAACCGTTGATTCGGTAACCACGTACCAAGTCAACTACAAATGTAGGTATTTTTAAAACTGTGGTGTAATTTTTTGTTACTATTGCGAAAGGGGCGTGGGGAAAAGTCATAATTAATAGATTTTTGTTGAGATACAAATGAATTCAATAGGTATTCAGGTTACATTAAAAATACAGCGATACCAAACGGCGATTGTGTGTACGTGTTAATAATAATAATGAATATTAATAACTGAATCATGGCTTTATTATTATTATTATTGGAGGGTGCCATATCCTGCATGAAATATAAGGGAGATGTCATATGATAAATTTTTGAATTTCTTAATGAAATTTATAAAATTTATAATTATGACAAAAAACAGAAGGATGTAATAATAATAATAATAATAACAATAATAACAACAACAACAATAATAATAATAATCATAATCATTACTTCTAAAAATAAAGAAAGAAATAAGAATAATAAATACATTGAGAGCAATGACAATAGCAATTTTAAGACAAACAAAGATATTTCTTTGGAAGCACTAGAGTGAAATATTTGTTGAGTTTCAACAGTTGATTCAAAACACTGAACATGAGTTAAGAACTTTGTCGCCAATGTAGATAAATGATAAGTTGTGCATTGTGTTTTCGAGTAGTTTAATTCAGGTGAAAAAAAAGACAAGAGCAAAATTTTGATCAGTCACGCATAACTATTTGTAAGACTGAGGATATGGGATGAAAATGCGAAATCAAAACACCAAAAAGACATAAATGTCAAAATTTCAAATTTGTGGTTAAGGCCGCAGTTGAAATTGAAATTAAAACCTAAAAAGAATCATGAATAGAATAGTCCCGCTTCCGACTTTTCAAGAACAAAGAAAGAAACCGTAACTAAACATACTTTACAGTACGCAATTCAAGCCCTTAGCAATATTTTTAACCAGAGGAAATGAAAAAGGGTATAAAAGGGGTAGAATTACTAACATTATATGCAAAACAGACAACCCTGAAACGGAAAATATGATTAAAGGAACCAACATGTTGAATGAAAGGACATCTAAAGACTGGATGCCATTTAGACTGGACTCGGTGACATTTTAGCATACGGAGGCTTGCGCACAGGGGCATAAAGATAACAGTTTAAAATTAATCTAGTAGCAAAAACAGTAAAGAATTTTTATCTTATTTGGAACTTAAACCATTGTTAAATAGTTTTGCCTATTGAATTAGTGAGAAAGATGATTTCTTGTCGCAGGCTCTTACAGGTTGGCTTACTACCAGTTTAATGGACTGATTAACTGTTCGTTGTCAAATGAGAGTTTGTAGTAAAGTTGGAAATGTTGAATTAACAGACATGTTTATAGGTGATTCCAGGTTTTAAAAAAATACTATTTTTAATAGTTCCTGTTAGTACAAGATACAACAGTAAAGTCCCTACATTATCAGACACATATATGTTGTTTTAGAGAGTTCAAAGTTCGGCAAATTTAGCAAGCTAATCTTTTACATCCTTTATTTAAAAGTTTTCAGGTGCGTGGCTTTGCATTATCGCCAGTTTACAATGAGTTACTTTAAAAGTTCTTAAACTTGAACAGCTACAAAGAGTAAATTTTTAACTAGCTGTTGTTAAGTATGCAAACTCCAAGTCTGAAACAAATTTGTCAAATAGCGTGGGGAAATAATTGCCGATTGTCCGGCTAGATAATTCCACATCCATCAATGTGATTTGATTTTTATGAACTATAATGTTTGAACTGCATCAGTTGACAATTAAGATAAACAAACTAGAGCAAGTAGTTAGGCCATGACAAATTAATTTGTAGTTCGTCGGACCCGCTCGCTTCTAAACATTAATTTAGAATTAAAAATAAAATTAATTTCATTTTCAAATTGTTTTTCGCCTGTTTAAAATTTTTGGAAAAAATCTTGCATCCATTTTTATGCAAAATGTTTGGCTGCATTCAGTGTAAATTTAATAATATCAGGGCAACATTTGTCCAATGTTTTACTATTAAACAGTTCTTAGTTTATTTATTATTTGCTGTATTGTATGGGAGTTGCCAGAACAGCATACATGTATTCTTTGCTTTTATCAGTTATTTTTTTCTTTGCTTTTATCAGTTATTTTAAAACTTTTTGCCTTTTCCTGCAATGATTATCTTTTTTTTCACTCGTCTCGCGAGGTTCAAATTTTGTTCGCCTGAGAAAAATGTGTTTTCAAAATACATTTAATTTTCCCCAAAATATCTGTAGAACTAAAAAATAATTTGGTGTGGCCTTAGCTTGAGCAAGTAGACTTTTGGTACAAAAAATTTGACAGTAGAGGAGGACGGGTAGGGGTAATTAATATAAAGCAACATAAAAGCAATATAAAGCAATATAAAGCGGTTTATTTTCCCTTGTTTTTGGGTTTTTCCGTTGAATTATTGGTTTCTAACAACATATACCACTGTTTAAAATAAATTTCAATCAACTTTATATAAGAAATAGGCGCTTTATACTCATTTTTTTTTTTATCGATATTACAATATTTGGCCGAGCCCGCCATATTTCCTTCAGTGCGCATGCTCAGTTCGTGTTTCCTTATGAATGAACTACCGAAAGATGGAACACCTTTTTTCCTTTAAGACTTTCATGGTGCCGTAAATAATTAATAATAGGCACTAAATTTATAATAATAATTAAAATAATATTAATAAAAATTATAATAATAATAAAAGTAATAATTTTGTTTTATCATTTTCTTATGCTTTTCGTTTTCTGTTTTTTATAATAATTA
>CM056601.1:21964532-21981558 GCA_029721355.1 Tegillarca granosa
TTTTTATAAAAGTAGGATGGGATTCCACAAGCTCCTACAGTGCTGTTTTCTCGGTTGCCGTGTCGCTGACTCGGATTTACAACAAGAAGAATAAGGGGAAAAAAATAACATATCATACAACAAAACAAATTAAAATATCAGCATGCACATGCAAAACTAATATTTAAACAATATATCATAATGACAATTCATACAAGCAAATAAGGATTTGTAGCATGCAGCAAAATAATAAAACTCAACTCAAAAATTGGGAACAAAATGTACGGTACAATTTAGAGAAGAATCGACAATCGAAGAGACCTTGACCCTCTTTTATAAACAAACAAACTTGTAAAAGTTGTATTTCCTGAATTTGCAAGTGGCACAATGTGAAAATTTAGGACTTATCTGTCAGTGACACTTTGAAACTAGGTTAGTAGTGGAGTGAGTTCAGAAAATGTCAGTAGAAAGATAAATTAGAAGTTATCTAGAATATTACAAGTAAGGTCATTAGCCATTTAGCTGTTTAGTAGGCGACAAATCTGTGACACATGCCTTCCTAAGGAATTTGATCAAGACTAAAAAATAGCCTTGGTCATATTTTGAACAAGAAGAAAATATGCTTTCTTAATAGAAATTAAAAAAAATATAATATGATTCACGGGGATGCAATTGCGTGTCATCAACTGGAGGGCGCGTGCATGTCATAAATATATTACCGGTACAGTATGCCTTTGTTGAAGTGGAAACACTCGGACTCAAGATTTTTTTACGGGCGGGGGCATGGAAACAGCTTAGGAGGGTGATCTTTTGGAAGAAATTTGTGTTCCCTTGAGAATAGAGTTATGTCGGGTGATAATGTGAAGTTTTGTTTTTTTTTTTTTTTAATTTTTTTTTAAGCTCGCTTCCACATAAGTGCAGGTAATTTAATTCAAATTGATGAGTATGGTTCTGCATAAAATGTTTTTAACTTCACAGAATATTTTTATAAATCTATTGAAGATGTGGATTTTTCTAAGTGAAAATATTCAGAACACTCCCAACACTTCATACGGGCAATAGCCCACCTATAGGTAATGCATATGTGCGTAAATACTGAAGTTTTATGATTTAGTAAACCTATCCAACTTTCTTCTTGGATTTGAGCTCCATTGGGGGCTGCCATTACTGCGTTGGTTTATGGGTTATTGTATGAATAATTATTTTTTTAATTTGAATAAACTACCTCCGCCTTGATTGTGATGCTCTCTTTTGGTCCCTTTTATTAAAATTAAAATTATCTTATTTATTTAGTTATTTAAGGAATAACTTGAGTTTTTAACAAGTTTATTGAGTCATAACATGAAAAATGGTGTGCACACTTCATAATGCGTGTAGCCACTAGATGACTTCGAATCTGTTTTCGGTACAAAGGTCGTCTGCTAATTTTGTGCACATTCACAGACCAAAGAGGGACAATCGCTACTGGCACATCATTACTATAGAAGGGTACATGGTATTCTCCCATAAACTCACTAAAAATTATTTTAAAAATAATTTTAAAAACTAATTAATATATATATATATAATATATAGTGAATACTGAAACTACATGCTAATAGCTTTGCCTGTTATTAGGCTTTGCCTACGTTCATATTAGCATTTAGCAACTTTGTTCATAACAGTCTTTGTTGCATTTTTCCACTAAGGTAGCTCAGTTGGTAGAGTGCTCGCTCCGTAAGTGGGAGGTCATGGGTTCGAACACCGACTGGGTCTGACCCAAGACTTGAAAGTGGGTAGTGGCTAGCTGTTCTTTGGCCAAGCACTTGGCATTACAAATTTAAATCACGGTTCTTTTTGATGGGAACTTAAAATAAACGAGGTCCTCCGTCACAGTAGGGCTGACACGATAAAGAACCCTGCTGTATAATGCCATCAGTGCAATGCACAAGCAAAATTTCTGCACTTTCGCCTATAAAAATATAAGTGAAATATTCTTGACTGGGATGTTAAACACCATTACTCAACTCAACTCTTTGGTGCATTTTCTTTTAATGCTTATAACAATTAATAATTCTGTTATAACACTTTACATTATTTCATATAACCATATTGCAAGCAATGGCTACAACTGGCCTGCAAAAAATATGAATGTCTGTTGAGATATCTTGATATTCGTAATTCATGACATCACAATTATTATGTACTTTTAGTTGATTTTAGCTCACTTTACTGAAAGGTCAAAAACATCACTAAGCTCACCAATGGTGTGAACATAGGATTCATGAATCCATAGCCTTATCCATCGGACAAAACATCTCTACAGACTTACAAATAATTCAAGGACAATGATAGTGTCAGAAAACGGGCAGAAGTGACTTTTTTTTTAGGAGGAGCAGGAAGAAGTTTTGAGAAACATGGAAAATTTTCAGTAAACCAAAATTTGTTTTTACTTCAAGGTGTGAACACAGTTGAAATCCTTGTCTTTCCTATTCTCTTTTAATTTTGATAAACATTTTATATTCAGGGAAATGTCAGATTTCTTGGAAATAATAGAAAGTCCTGAAGTAGAAATCACAGACACATCTGAAGTAGAAGTAACTAAGACAACCAAAGTTGCAAACGCTGCCAAAGGAAAGCCTCTAGAGTTACCTCCCTGTAAAGTTTGTAATGGTAAAGCCTCTGGAATCCATTATGGGGTAAACAGCTGTGAAGCTTGTAAGGTATATAGAATATGAATGATAGTAGTTTTCTGCTCTCTAAATTATTTTTTGTAACAATTGGGTATAAAAAGCAAGATCGCTGTTTTTCTATGCATGTTTTTTTATGCAGTTATCCCAAAACATACTATATATTCGTTTGATTTTTAAAAGGTCAAAAAGTCCTTCCATTTTTTTTTTTGCTGAAAGAAAACAAGTATATTTAAAAAGTGATTTTATGAACATGTATTGTCCCATTACCTCAGCACAAGGAGGTCGACATATACACTTGTTTGGTGTAAACTACAATAAAAATAGCCTTACCATTTTCAGATATTCTCCATCAAAGGCAATATTTTATACATGTATTTTGAAATTCAAAATAAGGAAAAGCTACCTAACCTCATTTCCTAAGAAATGCATTAATAAAGTTGAGATATTAAATTCTTTCATGAAATTGATTGTATATTACGTAAAGCATATTTAAAATTTGAACATACCAGTCCATGTCCAAATCACAATTTCCTTAACCCCCCCCCCCCCCCCCCCCCCAAAAAAAAAAAAAAAAAAAAAAAAAAAAAAAAAAAAAAAAAAAACTTTGAAAGCTGGTCAATTTAATTATACATGTGAATTTCCATCAATGAAATGAGGAAATATCTAAGTTGATATGTACTTTTAGGGATTTTTTAGGAGGTATTTGTCTAGAAAAGAGCCATATGTTTGTAACAGTAATAACCAATGTGTAATCACAGAACGACCACGGGGAAACTGTTCAGCATGTCGCATGAAGAAATGTCTCAAGTTGGGCATGTCAAAAGGAGGTTCAGTATTAATTTTACTATTTTAATTCTAATAATTTATAAATAGGATTGTCCAAAACATAGACAAGTTTTCTTAGTTTGAAAATTTAAAATTTAAAGATTGAAATGTTAACGTTCAATTTATGGTCTCATTTTAGCTCATCTGATTTATTTGAAAGTTTGTAAAATGTAATTGAACTTGGTGATTGGGACATGAACATACTTTATATGGTTTAAGAATGATCAATTTGACAAACCTATAGATAGAGTGAATTGATATCAGTCCTTTCAGTACTTTGATTTTTTTTGGTTTTTTGGTTGTTTTTTTTAAATGACTGTTTTAATGCTGTAGCTGTAAGACAGGGAAGGTATACACTAGAGGAACGTACAAAGACTATAAAAGCTGTACAGGATCTTAAAGATAAAGAAGATTTTTTACTGGACATTACAGTGGACAATGGACTTCAAGATTGTCAAAAAATTCCAGAGAGTTTCTCTCTTCTTCCAAGTTCTAATTCACTTCACATTCAGAAGAGTCAAGAAAATAATTCTGAAAAAGTACAGCTTCAGAATATTGACAGTCTTAGAAAAAATACCCAGCTACAAAATAATAGTGGACATGATCTTCAAATGGAGTCTCAACAGTCAGTGACATTTGAAGGATCTGCTAGTCTTTCAGTGTCAGACAGTTGCAAGACGACAATTGTGTCACCATTAAATAAATCTGTGTCATTGGATTCCTATAGAACATCAAATGAATGGAATTCTCCACCATCCTCATCATCTTCAGTGTCAGAAGGTTCTCCAGAAACAAGAGAGACAGAAGACGATTTAATATCTAAATTGGAAGTTGTGCTGAGAGGTTTCAGGACAGCTTACGATCAGTTTAGTTATCCATCTAGAAAACTGACTGAAGAACAGTTGCAAGATAAACTAACAGATGCATTGGTAAGTCCTTTTCTTGGTACAATTCGACTACATTGAGTGTAGAAAAGTTACGTCCAATGTTAACTTGCACTGAGTATAGATGCAGTGTTCAATTTCGTTGAGTGTAGACTCGGTGTTCACCTGCTGCTCTAAGAGCTGTATCACATCTTATGGTCTGTTGCGCAGAGTGAGTATTGACCCATTGTTCTTTTACACTGAGTCTAGACCAAGTATTCACTTGTACAAAGTATAGATAAAAAAGTAACATCACAACTATTGTCCTTATTTTAGAAAGCAACATCAAAACAAATGTTCACTTTCACTAAGTATAGATCAAGTGTTCACTTGCATTGGGTGTAAACCCATTGTTCACTTGCACTGAGTACAGAATAAAGAACATCTTACTCAAATGTTCACTTGCACTGAATGTAGACCCAATGTGTACTTGTACTTAGTGAAGAAAAATTAAATCCAGTGTTCAATTGCACTGAGTGTAGAAAGACTTGGTTACACTCAATGTTCAGTTGCATTGATTATTTTTTTCAGTTGCATTTTATTTCTTTTTTTAAAAAAGGAAAGGCATAAAATACAAAGTGAGGTGTTTGGTTCAATGAAACAGATACCAGCAGAGGAGTACAATGAGATCTTTGAAGCCACAGGTCTAGATATTGATGGACGTCATGGGCGTATTCTTAAATGCAAGGAATTATGGGAAGATATCATAACACAGTATGTTGGATTTGCTAAAGCAATTCCTGGTTTTACTTCATTAACCATTTCAGATCAGTCAACAATTCTTAAAGGTAGTTTTTTTATCTTTAACATTGGATGTTATTCCTGAGTCGTCAATTCTTAGGTTTTACAAATTGTATGACACTTATTTGGTACACAGTTTTTTAATCTTTCACCTATTTGCATAATTTTCAAGAACAAAAAAATGCTAAAGTATTTGATAGTTTTAATGGAAATTTTGGTTTTTTGGTTGACATTTTTTAGGTCAATCGAATGTTTAAAGTATTTGATTATTTAAGAATATTTTTAAAATCAAATGTTTTTTTGATGGGCAAGATGTGCAGATGAGCTGCACTTTATAAGGCTTATGTTGTATAATTTAGATGTACAGGTGAGCTGCACTGGTCCCCTTTCAGGGCTTATTTAATGGACTAGATAAGCAGGCTCAATGGAAGAGTGTTAAACTTGAGAGATTGAGGTCTGGAGTTAAAACCCTGGCCGGACCATACAATGCAATAAGACTTTAAAATTTGAGATAATGCTGCCTTGCCTCGGCATTAAGAGAACAGAGTGTTGACTGTTTCACTTGGTGCTATGATAATGTAACAACATATTGACTGGGGTGAGCTAGCACCTTACCAAGAAGATTGCTCTGAGTGTTTGCTAGTTCATGGCATTCTATAATACACACTTGCAACTTTCTCACATTCACAGGCTTGTTCTTTGATTAATCCATAGCAATTAATAACCTTCATCTCGTTGCATGTAGCTAAAATTTTCTTAGTATAAATATAACTGATGGTTAAATTTCAGCTGCCAGATTTGAGTTTTTCTTGATAATGGAATATAAATATATAGACCCAGAGAAAGAAGTCATGGTGGTGTCGACAGGCGAAGCTTTCCACCTAGAAGAACTTTGTTTTTATCTACCAGTACCAATGATGAAGAGATGGTTTGATTTTGCCTCCAAGATAAAAGATCTCAACCTCTCGCAGGACGAAATGTTGATAGTGCTCGCAGTGTCTTTAACATTCAGAGGTAACATACTTGTCGAGTCATGTGTATTGCACATGTCACATGCATTGCACGTGTGTCACATGCATTTGGGATGTAAATCACGCTTACACACTAAGCTTTCATAAACATACACATTAATAAACTATCTAGAAAAATTCTAATTGACGACATAGATCTATTATGATTATGTTTACAATTTCAGTTGCCGTTACTGAATTTGTAGATGTGGCAATAACTTACCAGTTGTGTTATAATCTGGTTTCTTATTGTATGTTTTGTAGATTCCACTTGATTGTCATTTATGCAGATATTCATTTGGATTATTTTATTTGCTTCAAAAAGATCAGTTTTGAATAAGACTCCATTTTTGTCTACTTGTGGCCCTTTATTATGGATTATTTATGTCTTATGTATGAAATTATACATTATATTGGCTTTTCTTGTCAAAAAAAAATTCTGTTAGTAGGGGACTTTGTATTTTCAGTACTTTCAGACTTTTTTTTTTTAAATTTCTCTTATATTCTTTTTAATTTCAGACAGAGCAAAATTAGATAATCCAGAAAATGTGGAAAAAATGCAGTTAGAAATGGCCAAATATCTTCGCCATTTACTGAAACAACACCATGGGGACAAAGAAATCTTGGTTTTTGCTAAAATCATTGATATGTTTGTTGGAATAAGAGAGTTGAATAATGAGTATCTTACAGAATTTAAGAAAATGTGTCAAGACAGAGTCCTGGTCCGAACATTACCAGAGATGTTAGAATTCTTGTTTGATGACACTTGAGGACTAGAACATGGTCCTATATATAACTTGTTTGTTGAATTTTGTCATATCAGAAGTTTTCATATAGATATCTACCAAGATGGTTCTGTCTAATGAACATTTACAAATTGACTGTGAAAAAATATTTGAAAATTACATGTATATGGAGTTGAAATCTTTCGATCATTTGTCCTTCTGATGTTAATGTATTATGGTAGCTAATTTTT
This sequence comes from Tegillarca granosa, assembly GCA_029721355.1. Taxonomy (NCBI): domain Eukaryota; kingdom Metazoa; phylum Mollusca; class Bivalvia; order Arcoida; family Arcidae; genus Tegillarca; species Tegillarca granosa. The sequence continues at coordinate 21,971,659 of CM056601.1, forward strand.
CCATCAAAATGATAAAGAATACAGTTGTATAATTAGTCTGTGATGATGATGAACTTGTTAATTTTTAAAGATTTTACAAATGTTAATTGACTAAATTGTTATTTTTTAAAAAATGCATGTGTTTTTGAGTAATTGAAAGCTCAGGGATCAAGTGAGTATATTTCTATAAGCCAGTTTTACTAATAGCTTCACTAAAGTCCCAATGCCTTAAGGCTGATAGAGTGCTTTTAAAAATAACCTTAGGCTAATTTGCAGGAATACAGGTTGTTAATTAGTATTACATTCACTATAATTAACAAGAGGGCTGAATACAAACATTTTGATAAGTGGCCACTCCGGGCCAGAAGCTTGATCAGTATCATACAACCTGTAATAAAAATACAATATCTGAAGATGTTGGTGTTTGTCCAATTTGTTACATAGTGTTAGTCAGTTTGGCATACATAACACAGCTATATGTATGATAGGTACATTTGCACATGTTTAAATTGTTTGTTATAGGAAGGGTTTGCAATGTGATAAACAGTGTTATTTTGTCGTTGCATTTAGAAATCTATTTTTTTTATGTTTTTATGACATTTCTAGTTATTGTTATACATAAATTAATATATTTGTTTACTAATATAAAAAATTACAACTTGTATTTACTCTTAATCTGACCAACGTTTCATAATTTCTGATTCTTAAGATTTATTTGGAGTGATGTAGTGGTGTTTTAGCCCCCTTCCTTAAGTTATGATTCTTTTACTTATTAAGGCTGTCAGTTCTCAGATGGTGGAGGGAACCGGAATTCCTTGGGGGGGGGGGGTGGACTCAGACCTTTGGCAAGCAAACCCACAGAATTTCTGGCACTAGGATCTGGTCCCAAGTGGGATTTAAACCTTAGCAGTGAAAGGCAATGTGACTTGTAAGCCAGTGTTTTAGGCCACTCTGCCACTAAAGCTTTGTCTGATGTAGTTAAAATGAATTTGTTCCTGCAAGCTACATGTTCCTTTTAACCTTTGTTTTTGATAGTGCATGGTTAACTAAATGCTTTTGTGACTGATCCTGCTAAAAATCTGCAGACCATTTATCTCTAGATTTATTATATTGGTAACCAGAACACTTTAAATTTTTACTAAAAGTTCAGGTAAGATATACTTGCTTGGACTAAACTGTCTTGATACACATTGTTGAAAATAATGCTTTGTGCAGAATTTTGAATGTTTACATTGATCAAATATTTCACAAAAAGGAATATTCAAAATGCTGCACAAAGCAAGTAGAATCCAAAAAAATTTTAGTTAGAAATTTAAGAGAAGTATATACATGTATATTTTATTGTTTTTGTTGAATTAACTGTTCTGCATATTTGTTATTGTTCATATAGCTAGTTGTTGAAATAAAAAGTTCTGGTTACTGTTTTTAGCTCAGTTGGTTGTAACCAGCTGAGCTTATAGCATGGTAAGCATCTGTGTGTGCATAAACTTCCTTCTTTTTCTTTGAAACAACTTGACCAAACAAAACCAAATTTGATGTGAAAAGTCCGTGGAGTAGATAAAAGTTTGTGATTTTTGGCCATATTCTTAATCCAAGGTGACCACTTTCATTATACATGTAAAAAGAAAAACAGAAAGATGACCCTTACTGTAACTTTTTATATTGAGTTTTTTTTTAGTGGAGTATGCGAATTAAGAGCTAAATCTAATGGATTTTTCGAAAAATTTGTTTTCTGAAAGCCCTTGACCAAAGGAAACCAATTTTGAAGTGGATGGTTCGTAGGTGGAGTATATTAAAGTTTGCAATTTTCAGCCTGATCCTCATCCATGATGACCATAATAACTATAAATTACTATAAATAGAAAAAACAGAAAATCGGCCATTTCATCAGTTTCTGACCTCAGTTAAAAGCCTGTATACATATGTCCACACATTTACAGAAATTTCAAAACATTTTATGAACTCGAAGAACTTGTGTCAAAATCATGTTCTATATCCCGCGGTGCATTTCATCTGCCCGTTGAGCAATGCAGGCTCTTTTTGGGTTTGTTGTTATGTGAAAATGAATAGTTCTACAGAATGTATGTTATGTACATGTTTTAATATTCAAGGTTTTTATTTTCACCAATCCATTGTAAGTTTTTAAGATAATATATATTTATTTAATTTAGTTGATTTTGTTAATTGTTAATTAATTATGAGATAATATATACATATAATTGTTATCAGATTAAAGTGTTTTATATTTATATCAGATTAAAGTGTTTTATATTTATATATTTGTCACACACACACACACACACACACACACACACACACACACACACACTACGAATTGTACTGAAGTACTTTGATCTAAAGAAACGACAATTTTGTATTTATGTAATTGATAAGTGAAATTTTAAGTTGATTAAAAATAATGGTTAAATAGTTTTAATGATTTTTATTTTAATCATATTAAGTATGGTGCTTAAAAAACAGATGTTGTTAAACTTATCTTAAGGTTACTTCTTATGGATGTGCTTATGGAGTTTCAGACTCTAGGTTTAAGTCTCGTTGAATTGAATCCCGTCAAGAGTGTGTTGTGATTTTAAGCTAGTTTCAATTTTTTGTGACCTTTGCTGCCGACTCAACCGGTCACAGAAAAATTGGACTGTTTTTGCAACAATATCTGTTACTTCTTTTCCTGTAGGCTAGTACACGGAAGTCATTCCAAGTGCGCAAAAGTACAAACAGGCGTATGCATAATACACACTTCAGTTAGAGATCACATCAGGGAATTCTATAGTGTGATCTAACACAAATATAAAAAGGCGCCAAAAACAAGTTATATGTGTGTTATATCGAAAAAAGGGAAACCACCTGTTATTTTTTCACTTTTGTAAAACAAACCATATTTAATAATCAAGCAGTAATTTCCTACTCGCTATTTATATATTAAATCAATTTTTGCATACACAAACACAAGAAAGTTACAAACACAAAAAGTTACTTTTTAACCATGTAAAAATTGGATGCAATAAAAAAAAATGGATTAATGCAGTAATGGATAATTGCATAACACGTTTGTCAACAATGCAAAAACTGATATATACAGCGAGAAGACTCGCTAAATCTTTAACTTTACGTACAGATATATAGATTGCGTTTTATCTCTTAATAATCTCAGATCTGGAGACTATTTGAATGTCGTCTATACAATATGTAACAAATACCTTCTAAATTTTGATGTGCCAGATGTGCACATTTTGGAAAGTCATTCCTCATCAGTGACACTAGGCGCCGAAAAGTTTGATAGATTAAAACATACGCCAAACAGTTAAAAAATAATGAATCTCAAAGTTCCAAAAATATGTGAAACCAAGTGATACGACTAATTCTTCGTGTTCAGCTTCAAATTTCGACTTTAACCTCTATTATGACACCCACGCCCACGGAAGACTGCATTTAATGTAATGACTTCAATTTTTTCTATTGTCAACTTTCCGTTTCTAAGCAGTGATATTCCTGTTTCTCCTGCGTATGGTTTATTTGTTTCACAGTTACAGCTTGTTTCTTGAAGACTTTCTACAACGAAGCAAGCTGCTTCCAGATAAATTATTGACTCTGGGATATTTCAAGTCTAGGCTAATCAAGGCCCTTAAAATTAAATGGCCGATAACACAATATTGTTGGTAAGTATGACGTCGCTGTATCCAAACTTGTACTGGATATATTTCACGTCCCATAGTTCCATGTTTCTTTCATTCTCAAATTTGATTTTGCACGTGGCGGATTTAGTTATCTAGACAGGAGATGCTTACTCTTCCTGAGCACCCGGCCTCACTTTTTTGATGAAAGTTAACTGAATTGGCGAGTTTTCAAAGTTTTTAATTTGCTTTTGGATTATGATTTGGACATGGACTGGCATGTTTGTGTATTTTTTGCGACTGATTTATGATGTATTAACTACATGATTGTATAAACAATGCCCAGGATAGTCGAGTCTCAGAAAAACCTTGTCTTTTAAATTCATTGCAAGTATTATACGATTATTTTATATAAACTGTGTTAATAATCTAGCATCTGTTTGTTATTGAGGCCGATACATAATTTACATAATTTTTATATAATCCTAATTTACATCTAAATTTTAAAAAATTCTCAATGGCTGTTATTTGAACTCGTTTGAAAAGTTTTTATTTATTTATTTATTTATTTATTATTTATTAATTATTTTTTTTAGTTTTAGATATCTTACTTTGTGTTAAAAAAGATGAAATTGTCAAAATCTGTTAAGAATCAATTTAAGGAAAATCTTTGTCGATGAAAGATTGTAAAAGTAGGGCCTGCACTTAAAATGATAAAAATTTAAAAAAACGTCACACTTTATGCCCCACAACATTTACACTTTTCCGAAAATATACATTCCAGAATTGCATTGTTAACGTTTTCCCGAAAAATCAACAAAATTAGTGTCACTGATGACGAATGAATTTCCGAAATGTACACAAATGGCACATCAACATTTAACACTATGAGGTATTTTCTGTTAATTCTTAGTCGATGAATGGTAGTAAAAGTAGGATACTCAAAAGATTTGTTCCGTCATGCAAAGCATTCCTTAGACGAATTTGGATTCGTATAATTTTGGAACTGTAGATTCACTAATTTTTAAATGTTTGGTATCTTTTTTATCTGTTGATCACTTTTTTTGGCCCCTAGTGTCACTTATGAGGAATGAAATGGCTAAATGTGAACATGTGGCACATAAAATTTAAACAGGCTTTTTGTTTTAAATTTTCCTGATTGTTGCTTTAATATTTGATATACATGAAAAAATAACTTTGGTCTTTGTATTAAAAGTGATATTGTTTTGATCCATCAACTGGATACAATCTAGCGTTTCTATTTCCGAAAGTTTTATTATCAGTCACTTAATTTTGCTTCATTATTTGATATACATGAAAAAATAACTGTGGTCTTTTTCTGCTTACTTAGGGATAAAGAGGTTGTATTAAAAATAAAATTGTTTGTGCTTCTCAAAGATTTTTATATCACTTGACACGATCTGGTGTGTTTGTTTACGGTAGTTTATAATAAACTACCTAATAGTTGCTTCAATATTTAAAATACAGAAAAATTAACTTTGGTATATATCTGCTTATTTAGGGATCATTTTTGTACTATAAACAATATTCTTATGGTTCTTTGAAAGTTTTTTTGTTTGTCAATGGATACTATCTGTTATGCTTATCTTCGACGTTTTAGAAATAAGTACCCGACAGTTTCTTGAATATTTAATAAACATGTAAAATTACTTTTATCTATTTCTACCTATCAAGAGATCGTTGGTTACATCATATTTGATATTGTTAAAGCCCCACAGAAGTACTATATCACTGGTTACCATATAGTGTGATCATCTTTAATAGTATTATAAATGTAATTAACAACCGGATTATTGCTTAAGTGGTTGATTTTCTTTCATCTGATTCTGTCGGTTTAGGATTATAAGTTGTAAAATAAATAATTTTGTTAAGGTTCTACAAAATTACTGTATCGATGGAGACACTTTCGCGCGTCCATTTTCGATATTATTATAATTAGCTATCTGAAAGTGTGATAAACGAACAAAAACATACTAGTCCACGTCCAAATCAAAATCCCAAAAGCAAGGTAAAATCTTTGAAATTTGGCTTACAAACATACATCAAGGAAGTGAGACCGGGTGCTCCCGAAGAGTAAGCACCTCCTGTCTAGATATCTACAACCGCTATGTGCAAAATCAAATTTGTGAATAGAAGTAACAGAACTATGGAACATGAAATACATCAAGTATAAGTTTGAATACAGCTACTTTATACTTGTGAACAATATTGTGATGAAGGCCATAAATTGTCTAAGGGTTTTGATTTGTGGTAGTTACGGTAACACCTTGATATAGATTGTATTTCAATTCACTAATACGTACTAAAGCAAAATCCCCGAGAACCAAAAATGCTTTCCTGCTTTTATTTTTATGGTGTTTTATAGTCGTTTTTTATTTAACCGAATTCTAATCAAATACTTGTATCCTATTCAGATTGAATGATATGTATTTTACATTGAAAGCTATACTGTATATTTTTATATGTTAAATAGACATTATATATATATATATATATATATATATATATATATATATATATATATATATATATATATATATATATATATCCTTAAAACAGTGTTCTATATTTTCGATCGTTATTGTTAGTATGATGGCATTTGCGTTCATATAATTTTTTCAAAAAATAATTTCTTTTATTTATTTCCCGAGATCATTCGCATGATAAAAGACACCAATACCGGTTGTATTTTGATCTACCATATGTGCACATTTCGGAAAATCATTCTTCATTCTAGTGACACTAGGTGCTGAAAAGTTTGATGAATAAAAAGCCTAAGCCAAAGAGATTAAAATTAATGAATCTAAAGTCCCAAAATTATCTGAATCCAAATCCAGCTAAAGAATGCCTTTGCATGGGGGAATAAATCCTAGTTTTACATAAATCTAAAAAATTAAGACAACTTAAAATTTTGCTACATGGTATATATTCTGACAGCACAAAGTACGTTTACTATGAGAAATATTTATGGAAATTTCAATTTCCAAATTTTTTAGTCATTATGATTTATAGCTGGACAGATCAAGGAATTAAATATTATCTGCATTCTATAGTTGAGCCTCTTGTCTACCTGTTTATCCGAGTACTATGGTTTCCTTCACCATTCCATAACTGTCCGTAAAACGCTATCATTCCATTCTTTTTCGCGTTGTACTGAAGTTATATTAACATGTATTTTATTTTTATAAAAAATCAATAAATTGATTTTTTAAATTGATATTTACTTTTCTTGGCAAGTGTTAACAAAATAATGCAACAATAACGGATAATAACTGAAGTTTAAAGTCAAGCACTTTAAGTTTCATTATAACAAAATTATTCATACTTTGCTTTGAATGAACTGATAAGATATGCAAATTCGTTTCAAATCGAAGCAAAAAATTAATTTCATATCTTACATCAGCTTTTAATTTAGAAACTGAAATAAGAAAAATTGGAAAAATAAAATGTAAATTTTATATATCACAAATATGGCATCCATTAAAAACGGAATCATGGGTTAGTCTCTCTCTCTCTCTCTCTCTCTCTCTCTCTCTCTCTCTCTCTCTCTGATTTTGTTAGTTCACAGATTGATAAAAATATTTACATTTTCATCGTTACTGCCTTTAAAACGAGCCAGAAATGTAATGATCCTAAACTGCAGATTTACCCATGACGTATAGCTAGTTTTTTAATCAATGACTTTTAAAAGTTTTCTTTTTGATAAGTGTTCTTTGCGGCATTTTCTCTCGCTCACAGGTTGTTTCCGTTGATTCAGCAAATGTTCAAAAGATCTTTACTTTAAATGTAACATAAGAAGATCTAACAAGAAAATTGCATTGGCGATATTCAAGCAATTTATAATTGTAAATCAGAATAAAAAAAGTTAAAATGTTTGTAACTTAAACAATTTATCATCGGAAATTTTCGGCTGATATATGGTTACTACGTTTTATAATACTTAATCAATTGTAAGGTTTGGTTAATCTTTTTTTCAGCAGAAACTATAACAAGATTAAACGAAACACACTTGATTGATACAGAGAATGTTTTCGTTGGTGCTGAATTTGGGATATTTATTGCGGTTTTATTCATATGCGGTATAAGTTGTTTATGTATAATTTATCCAGTATTAAGCATGGTAGGTATTGAAATTATAGAGTAACTAAGATAAAATTAAAATTAAAATTTCAAGATTAAAATTTTTTGTTCTAATTTGACTTGATATCATTTAACATTACCGCTAGACTAATATTTCCATTGAAAGTATATTTATTTATTTAGCTTCAAATTCTTTACCGTGTTGATGTCGACGTCGTGTTCTTATTTAATAAAAAAATCTATATATGTGAATCTACTTTCTTAATTTTCTTATCAGTTTAGGGATTGACATCTGTTAACCATAATTAGCGGTAATTAGTTATACTTGTAAAATATCCCCATTTTCATCGGTTTAATTCATCTATGGTGAAGAGCTACAAAAACTGTGTTCGATGCTGATGCGGTATCGTTGATGTGCACAAATGAAAGCAATGTGTGTCAATGTTGTCTTACTTTATGACAACTTAAAATAAGCTCTGGGACGACAAATGCGCTCTAAAAGCACAAAGGTGATCTGTAATTCACCAATTCATTCTAGAATCACAAATGCTACTTAGGCCTTACTTACAATTTTTACATTTGAACGACAAATGTTGAAATTGACGAAAACAACATACATTGTTGCTAATTCATGGCTTTTTTTAAAAAATACTTCCGAAATATTTTTTTGAATTTTTTTTTATTATACATCCTTTAGACAGTGTTCTATATCTTTGATCGTTATTGCTAGTAACATGACATTTGCGTTCATATTATTTTTTTTAAAATAATTTCTTTTCTTTATTCCCCGAGATCATTCGCATGATAAAAGACATTAGTTTCGCAGAATAATGTCATTAAAATTGTTTCTAATAAAAGATCAAAACTCATTAATTACCCAAATCGAAAGTGAAAGTAAAGTCTTTAAATGCATTAACATATTACTTTAAATAATCGATAAAAATCGATAGAAATCTTACCAAACATATTTTAACGTCTACAATCATTTAATATAAAATGATTTTGTTTTAGAACCTTCGAATACGTGAAAAGAAAAAATCCAGAAGGAAAACAATTCGCCGACCAGCCTTGTCTCATGGACTTTTTAACAATTCATTTTCAAACTTACTACCAACGCACTATTCCTTTAAAGTCTGCCAAAGGACACAAGTATATCAAAAGAATTTTTGATTACGGTATAGTTTATGATTAGTATAGCTACTTTTAAGTGTCTTTTATAGAGCAAGATGAATTTCCACTTCCGTGTTCAACATTTAATATTACAGCTAAAGTAAATACAGCTGCTGCTGCTCTTTTTATCGATCGCCACTTAATAAAGGTCTATTTGCCTTATATTATAGTTGAAAGAACCTTTACATAAGTATCTTATATCTTTTAATTCAAGATTTTTCTAGGCCCCTTAGGTAGACATAAATATTTTCAGGTACTGTAAGTGGTCATTTTACACAGATTTACTGTATATTGTTAACACTTCAACATTATATGTATATTAATTCATGTATAGTGCAGACTTTACGAATACATCCGGGAATAGGGATGAAGGGATGTTAAGTTAAATTTTATAAAATTAAATTTCCGAATCATAGTAATTGATAAAACCAGCTTATATTAATTTTCTAGATAATGTTTCGAAAGACTGTCTTATATGTTGGTGTGAACTACAGCAGGAAAATAAATCTCCAGTGTCCATGTCGTGTGATCACGGTAAACTCTCTCTCTCTCTCTCTCTCTCTCTCTCTCTCTCTCTCTCTCTCTCTCTCATTGATTAGTTGAAGTTTTTAAATTACTGAGCATCAGAATATTGAAAATAGAATAAGCCAACATTTAAAAAAGCAAAACCTATGTAAAAACAAAGCAACTAAAATACATATGAAAATTTGGATATAAAAGTTAAACAACAACAACAACAAAAATGGTTTTGTTGACGTTATAACATTATCTCGTTGTATTTGATAGGGCGATTGTGAGAAATTTAATTTTAGATATTCACGCTAATTTCACTAGCAATAATTTGAAAATGTATAATATGCTTATTTCTTGTAATTTCAGCTTTTCATCAAAAGTGCATAGTCCATTGGTTGGAGAAGTTCAAGTTTGAATGTCCAATTTGTAGAGGCAAACCAAAATTATTGAAAGGAATTTGAACAAATTTACAACTTTTATTTTATAATGTTTTTGTTAACTTGAGAAT
>CM056601.1:21981658-22041658 GCA_029721355.1 Tegillarca granosa
TATATATATATATATATTATTGTATCACAGTTTTTGCGCAAGTCTTTTAACAAAGGTTCTCCTGTTTGTGTCGGACTGTTTGATGTTTAGGGTGTTGTAAAAGCCATTGATACTGCTTTAAAAACACCTACACTCAAAGTCTATACGGATATTGTGTTTAAAAGGATGAGCAATACGATATCTGTGCTAATGTATTCTAATAAATAGGTTTTACTTTAGGGTGCAGTTAGCATAATGAATGAATACATTATGTGTAGCATATAATTGAACTAATGAGGGCCAACTTCGTTAAGACTATCACCCTGTATCACTGTCAATTAAAGTTTTTTTTTCTAAGGTTGGCGAAGTTGAAAACGGTCCAAGATATGTATTTTTAGGGTTTGGGTTCATTTCAGAGTTCTAAATAAATGAAAGAAAAAGCCACTGAAATAAAAAAAAACATACAACAGCCAACGAAATCAAAAGAAATAGACACTGAAAGAAAACATGCATTTTGGCAACGACTAGGCACCATGAATACAACACAATACAAGTAAATATATGGTGGCTTATTTCTGACATCGGCATAATTTTTGTCGACATAAAATTATCTCGACATTTCTTCTTATTATCTTGACAAGTCAAGATAATATCATGACAAGTTGTGATACCTATGGGATACCAAAATAAAAAGTTAAGATAAGTAGCACGACATGCCGCGATACATATGTTGACCAATTGTGATAATTATTTCGATATCTCGACTTATTTTTATCGCGACAAGTCGTGTTACTTATCTCAACTTTTATTTTGGTATCACAACTTTCCATGATAATATCGTGACTTGTCAAGATATTAAGTCGACATGTCGAGATATTAAGTAGACATGTTGAGATAATTTTATGTCGACAAAAATTATGTCGATGTCAGAAATAAGCCACCATATAAATAACAAAAACCAAGCAAGACAAAACAAGAGGGCAAATCAAATATTGCAACACTTAACTATATGTCAATTGGTATGATTATAGTATTATTTGAGAGCTTTCAACAATTCCATTTTTTTTTCAAACAATGATCTATAAATGCTACAGTTCACGTCATACATAGAATAATTAAGAATATAATGCCAAAGTTTTGCCTTTTTTTATTAAAAAAAAAAAAAAAAACAACAACAACAACATTTACTTTGCATGTTTCCCGAACAATGTCGATTTATTAATGCGTTTTTTTTTTGTCCATTGGAAATGATAGCGCAGATGTGATGTTCTTTCACGTGATATGCAAGTTCAACCAAGATACAGCCAATGGTGCCGTTCAGATTCTTATAATCCTAGTTAAATATCTCGATCTTACAACAAAGACGTCAAGCATATCGGTAAAGGTCAAAGACAAGAAATAACACGAACGGTGTTGAACGAGTAAAAACTGTGATTAGAGAAATAAAACCCGCCAGTGTACCACGTGGTCAGTACCTCTTAACGTTTGTGCGAAATGAAATGGACAATGTTTAAGTCAAATATTCCCGAAAAGCGTCGTTACTAAGGGAAAACGTCACTTTATGTGATTCCATTGCCAATAGAAATAATTGTTCCGCACAAGCGCTATGAGGTACCACGTGGTGCTCTGGGGAATTCCATTATTGACATGTAAATATCAAAATTGAGTTGCTTAACAACAAAAATCCGTTTTGTTTTTTATATTTGTTAAATTTATTTAGCCAACGCAATGGTTTAATACTTTTCAAAGAAATTCATCTTCAAAATTTTAAAGTTTGCGGGGCCCTGTTTTTATATCAGGTTACATACATTGACGTTGGTCACGTGAAATGAACGATTCTTCATTGATGGCAGTTGGTGCGGTTTTTAACCACGCCTATTTTTTTCTTTTTTTTCCCTTCTTTTTCTTCTACCCGGAAACCGCAAAGTCACATGACGCGATTACAGGCATGATTAACGGTTTACATACGGTAATGTTGTTTTCTTTTCTTTCCAACTGATTCTTGTAAATTAAATTTTGGAATTTATAATTTATGAGATTAATAATTTATCATTTTAATCGATGTACAAAACTTTTCTTATATTAAAAAAAATTTTTAATAAAAAGTATAAAAGCAGACAATCATAAGAAACATTCGTCGCCCGCCAATTTTCAGTCTGTTTTTGTAAATTTCAAGGTTTGACTGATTTTACACATTCATGCAGTGCAATTGTAATATTTCATAACTAAATCTCTCGGGGTTTCATTCATACTTACCTTCGCTCATATAGATAAATTACGTAGGAGTTATTACATTAAAGTCAACCACATCTATCAACTTCAATATAAAAAATAAAAAAAGTTAGTTTTAATAAATCTTGTTTTATAATAAATTATGACTATAATTAATTGTCTAACAATGAACAAAATCAAACTTATTGAACTATAGAAAATTTTGTTTATTAGTATTGTAAGTAATTTGATAGTGTTCATCTGTAAATCAATAATAATAATAATAATAATAATAATAGTAATAATAATAATAATGATAATAATAACAACTATTATTATTTTATCCTCCCGTGAGTGGCTCAGTGGTAGAGTGTGTGCCTTGAAAACAGGAAGTCGTTGGTTCGAACCCCGGTAAAGTCATATAAAGAGAGAGAGAGAGAGAGAGAGAGAGAGAGAGAGAGAGAGAGAGAGAGAGAGAGAGAGAGAGAGAGAGAGAGAGAGAGAGAGAGAGAGTTCTCGTCTGAACATAGGCTGGAGTAAGCGCTTTGATCAGTTAGCATTCTCCTTTCTCGACTGCTTTATCTGGTGCCATGATTATGTGGCTGTCTGAGTAGTATACTTTTCGGTGAGCTAGCACTTTAACAAAGAAATATCTCGCGTTCAGGCATATAGTTCGACCTACCTAGATATCAATGTGTTTCTTGCAGTTTCATGCAAGGGAAAATGCTTTGCAGTTAATAGCAGGTTCATTGACGCCAAATGATGTGATGATGGTTTTTGTAACCGGAAGTTGCAAAAATATAACGATACTTATCTCCATTTTATCCTGTAATATTATAATTTTTATAAGTACATTATATGGTATTCTAGTTATAGCTTTATTCATTGTGTCTCATGTTCAGTTGCCATGGCTGTTGTAAAACAATGGAAGGCAGCAGCAATATCTGTATTTTATTTAAAAAATTAGAATTGTCTGTATTTAAAAAAGAAATTAATAATAATAATCTTTCATTAAAAACAACAACAACAATAATAATAATAATAATAATAATAATAATAATAATAATAATAATAATAATAATAATAATAATAATATTGATGATGATAATGTGCTGCTGCTGCTAATGATGATGATAATGATATATGTAATTATATTGACACTAATAATAATAATAATAATAATAATAATAATAATAATAATAATAATAATAATAATAGTAGTAGTAATAATAATAATAATGATGATGATAATAATAATAATAATAATAATAATAATAATAATAATAATAATAATAATAATAATAATAATAATAAAAAACTCTCTTCTTTATGAAACTCGAAATGAACCATTTATTAAAGTAAAATACTAAAAACTCTAGCGAAGAGGTTACATAAACTTTTATCACGTTTCTCTAGCTTCTTTATTGATGATACAGGTGTTCCAGTAACAATTCACACCTGTACGTGATCAAATGTCTAATTTTACACGTTCGACACAGTATCTAATTGTTACTACTTTGAAGACTCTTAAAAAACAAATACTAACAAAACATAAAAGAACGTCCATATTCATATTTCATTCATTTTTTGTTTAAATCTGTATTTACACACACTTGTTGGAGGTCAAAGTTCACGCACATAAATGTCTTTTCCGTTTTTTAAACAGTGTTGAATGATCAATGTTTAAATTTATGAATGAAAGTCGCCGTGGTTCAACTTATATCGATTTAAAGTGTTATCTTTGTGAAGTAAAACCCGATCTATCTTTTCTACTTTACAGATGATCTAAGATTGCAATAGTTTTGAAACATTGTAATATAAGTTATTGTACGAGTCAGGAAATTTATTTACAATAGGGGCCTGACCTGTAGCCAAGTTGTGTAAAGCTCGCGCACACAGGACACAGCGCCTCGATTCGGTTCGAGTGCTCCTCGGAACTGATCTAGTTTGTGACAATTTTTATTTTGCTTGATGGTTGGTCAGTTTTTTAAAGACATTTTGTTTTTTATTTCTCCATCATTCCAGACCTAACCGCGTTGATATAATTTTGACTGTAGTGAAAACACTGTAACTCCACTCACCTCCACTTTAACAAACGGTCTCGTAGGCAGAATATATTTTCCCAAGGCGTTGTTAATTGTCATCTCAGAATCTTCCTTTTTGATTGGAAGTACATAGAGTTTCTCCATTAATAACAACACCAAACCACCACCACCACCATAAACATGATCATCGTCACCAGCACCACCTCTACCACCACCACCACTACCACCATCACCATAAACATGATCATCCCCACCAGCACCACCTCTACCACCACCACCACTACCACCACCACCATAAACATGATCATCCCCACCAGCAACACCTCTACCACCACCACCACTACCACCATCACCATAAACATGATCATCCCCACCAGCACCACCTCTACCACCACCACCACTACCAACGCCACCATAAACATGATCATCCCCACCAGCACCACCTCTACCACCACCACCACTACCACCATCACCATAAACATGATCATCCCCACCAGCACCACCTCTACCACCACCACCACTACCAACACCACCATAAACATGATCATCCCCACCAGCAACACCTCTACCACCACCACCACTACCACCACCACCATAAACATGATCATCCCCACCAGCACCACCTCTACTACCACCACCACCACCACTACCACCATCACCATAAACATGATCATCCCCACCAGCACCACCTCTACCACCACCACCACTACCACCATCACCATAAACATGATCATCCCCACCAGCACCACCTCTACCACCACCACCACTACCAACACCACCATAAACATGATCATCCCCACCAGCAACACCTCTACCACCACCACCACTACCACCATCACCATAAACATGATCATCCCCACCAGCACCACCTCTACCACCACCACCACTACCACCATCACCATAAACATGATCATCCCCACCAGCACCACCTCTACCACCACCACCACTACCAACACCACCATAAACATGATCATCCCCACCAGCACCACCTCTACCACCACCACCACTACCACCATCACCATAAACATGATCATCCCCACCAGCAACACCTCTACCACCACCACCACTACCACCACCACCATAAACATGATCATCCCCACCAGCACCACCTCTACCACCACCACCACCACCACCACTACCACCATCACCATAAACATGATCATCCCCACCTGCACCACCTCTACCACCACCACGACTACCACCACCACCATAAACATGATCATCCCCACCAGCACCACCTCTACCACCACCACCATAAAACCACCACCACCCCCATAAAACCACCATCACCATCAAATCCATGATTAACTTCACCAGCAAAACCAACATAATCATCACCTTTATCACTACCGCAAGCATCAAAACCACCACTTAAACTACCAAACCATCACCACCACCATTAACATTACCACCACTATAATCATCATCACAACCACCACCACCACAACCACCATAAAACAGGATAAAACCATCACCAAATTCACTACTACCACAACCATCACCACCAAAACCTTACTTTATCTATCATCACCCACAACACCACAAACAACAACAACAACAAAACCACTACCATCACCATCACCATTTATCACCATCTTCACCACCAGCACTGCCAAACCACCACCACTCATTTCAAAACACCGTTACCGCCACCAACAAAACCACCATTACGACCATCACCACGACGACGACCACGACTACCACACCACCCCCACACCACCACCCCAACACCAAACTATCACCACCACCACCACCACCCCAACACCAAACTATCACCACCAACAACAAGAACAACCATGAATATCCTGAAATCACACATGATTAGCAAAACTGTGGCAAAGAAAAAAAATAATTTGATTAATGCCCTCACACATTTTGTTAATTTATAATGCACGCCGTACTTAACGACATCACTAGTTTCTCTCCGACATAGACATGTTACATAGAATGAACAAAAACGCCTACATTGTCAACAAATTATACATAATCAAAATTCATTTAAATTATAACCTCCCTGTGATTTTTCCTCTATTTTTGTCGTGAATGAAGTATAACATGTTTTAAGTGTAAATTGCATTATTTTATTCTACGGGTTATAGTTTTTTTTTGCCAGATGTTACACTAGGCAATTACAAAACTCTCTGTTCCTAGTTTACGTAACTGTGAAATAGATATTATCTAATTATTTTTAAGTTCACAGTTTGGTATTTTTTTTAGATCGATTATTCATTCATTCATTATATTTAATGATTTTGGTGTCTATTCTCAACACGCTGTTTCTAGTCCTGTGATAATGAAGGGTATTATATGATATAATATGGAAGCCGATAAGTACCACCTAAAAAAAAAATAATAATGAAAATAAAAATAAAAACTTTGTTGTAATTATGACTTACTATATCGTAATAACGACTTGGTTTTGTCGTAATTACGACTTGCTATCTCGTACTTGCTAAGTAATGTCGTAATTACGACACAATTTATGTTTTGTTGGTGGCACGTGTCGGCTTCCGTAATATAACTATATCATAGTCTTAAAGGTTATCCTTCAGACACAGATAAGCTCGAAGTTTTTTTTTCTGAAATAATTTAAAATTAGTACCAAATCTCCTCTGATCAAAATCACTTTGATCAGACAAAATGGTACGGAACAAATGAAAGAATCACGACATTTTGTAATGTACAATTTCCTAATTTCTTCTATAAGAAAACGAAAAATGTCATTTGACAATATTTGATTTTTAAAAATAATTTTAAAATAATTTAATAATAATAATAATAATAATAATAATAATAAACAGCGCATTTTTAACATAAATGAGAAAAGTATATTACATTGTTTAGGCATAGGAATACATATTCGCTTGTGTCAACAATGACAACACACACACACACACACACACACACACACACACACACACACACACACACTGTGAAAATTCAAAATTTTGCATTTTTAAAATATTCTAGTAACATATGCTAATAGTAATAACAGAAAAAAATACATCGAGGCGTATAATTGTTAAAGAAAAAGAAAATATTTATAATGTAAAAAATTATTCTTGAAATATTGTGCAATAAATCCCATTTTTACAGCAGGTTTCATAGCTCATTTATGATACTTATATAGTTAAATAAAACACGCAACATAATAAATATTCCCCTAATAAGATGTTAAATACATTATTTTTTTTTTATTGTTTAATACCCACGTGCAGTATACGTGACTCACGCATCCCATTTTATTAAAATTATCAGGTATGAAAATCCACGTATAACACACTTATAAAACTCCATTTTTGTATCCTAATGAACTTTCGTTTTGTTTTATAAAAAGGACACACACACCAGTGCACTAAATATTTATGCCTGCATATTTTCAACATGGATGAATTATCTGATCATTAAAATTTGCATGTAAAACGGTTTTTTACAAATCAAGTATAATGTCATTCCACAGTGACACTGCGTTATACGACAATCCACAGTGACATCGAGTTATATGGCATGTCATTCTATGGAGCATGGTCAACAAAGTAATATGACAATATGTCAGCCAACAGCGGCACTGCGTTATACGACAATCCACAGCGACATCGAGATATATGACATGTCATTCTATGGAGCATGGTCAACAAAGTAATATGACAATATGTCAGTCAACAGCGGCACTGCGTTATACGACAATCCACAGCGACATCGAGATATATGACATGTCATTCTATGGAGCATAGTCAACAAAATAAGATGACAATATGTCAGGCAACAGCGACATTGCTTTATACGACAATCCACAGTGCATTGACAACTGAGAAGTATGATATTATGTTAGTCCACAGTGACACTGAGAATATATATGTGACACGTCAATCCACAGTTCAGGGACGATGGTCAGTATGACAAAATGTTCGTCCATAGTGACACTAAGTACATCTATATGACATGTCAATCCACAGTTAAGGGACAACGAAGCAATATGACAGTATGTAATCCTACAGTGACTCCGCGATATACCACAATCCACAGTGCATAAGCAACGGAGCAGAATGATGTTTTGTTAGTCAACAGTGACACTAAGTATATATGTGACATGTCAATCCACTGCAGGGGCAATGAGCAGTATGCAATATGTAAGTCCGCAGAAACGCTGATAATATTTATGACACGTTAATCTACAGTACATGGGCGATGAGCAGTATGAAAATTTGTTAGTCCACAGGGACACTCAGTATATCTATATGACACGTCAATCTTCAGTGCATGGGCCAGTATGACGGTATGTTAGTCAACAGTGACGTTAAATATATTCATGACAAGTCAAATTACAGTGCAAGGACAACGAAGCTAAATGCGATATATATGCCCATAGTGACACTAAGTATAAACATGACACGTCAATCCACAGTGACATCGAGTTAAACATGTCATTTCAAAGTATCATGTCAATACGTCAGCCCACATTGACAACGAGATATACGAAAATACAAACTGTCAATCTTTTATACGTGGACAAAAAAAGCAATACGACAGTGTGTCAGTTAACAGTGACACCGAGTTATATGACATGACAATTCACAGTTCATGAACAACTAAATATTATGAAGATATATAATTATGTTGTTCAACAGTGACACTGTGCTATATGAATATGTGTCACTGTGGACTGATATACTGTAACATTATTTAACTTTACTATAAAAAGAATTTGTTAATTTTTTTCTGTGTCAGTAATTTCTACGGGTACTCCGGTTTCCCTCAGTGACTGTTAAGGAACTGAGGATGAATGTATTAGTGAAGAAGTGAAAGAATCATGACAAGCGTTTAACAAATAAATAAAAGATCTAAATAACGTATTAAAGCCTTACTTTGTCGTAATGTATTAGAAGTGCTACACTGGTCTTTTATAATAAGAGGCGAAAAAAGCTGGATTTTAAAACTCGATTTACAACCCATTTTTAACCTATTGGTTAAGGCATTTGTCTTCAAAACCAAGGCTTCAACCGCAAATGAGCAAGATTCCTCACTGTCATAAGTTTTTGGTTTGCTTGGTACGAGTAAAATGGACAAAGCGTTTTGCACTGTTTATCTGCAACATTGATGGTGAGTAAACGTGAAGCTGTGTTAAGATTAAACCTCGAGATAAAAAAATGTCATGAAAAGCTGTACTTATCCATTTGTTCATTGTGTTTATTTTTCAAACGAATTAATTTATTACTATAAAGCTTCATAAAATTAATGTTAAAATTAATCACAGACGCTAAAACAATGTTGTTGTTGTTGTAAAAACGATTGAGTCTATACGTCTGGTCACATGACTATTTACGAATTTAAATTTCCAGGGAAAGAACAATAGCCATATATAGAAATAAAATGTCGTCATTAAACAATTGATAATTTATGTAATGTAAATTGGTAAATATTCGCGTAAATGAAATGTTCAAAATATTTTGTACTTTTTTACCTCAGATCGTTCTAAGCAAGTTGATGAAGGTTGGACTGATATGGAGGCTTAGAAAGGATTAACAACGTTTTTTCTGAAATTTGACCTAGTAACCTACTTATTGATCTAACTCGGCCCATATATAAATTTGATATAGCTTTTGTCAAGAGGATCATTCTGAATTGTGACCTCAAGAGTGTTAACAAAGTTTTTTTTTAAATTTTACTTACTTATTGATCCAACATGGCCTATTCATGAACTTGACCTAGGTCTTGTCAAGAAAATCATTCTGGGCAAGTTTGATTAAAATTGTCGAAGGTTAAAGTTACTAAAATTGTGGCTTCAAGGATGTTAACAATGTTTTTTTTTTTTTTTTTTTTTCCCTATAATTTGACCAAGTGACCTTATTGACCCAACGAGGCCCGTATACGAGAAAATCTATCTTTTTTAAGAGGATAATTCTGAGCAAGTCCCAGGAAGATTGGATTAAAAGTGTGACCCGAGAGTGTTAACAAGGTTTTTCTATAATTTGACCTACTGACCTATTTTTTACACAACATGTCCCATATACGAACTTGGGATAGCTTTTGACAAGATGGTATATTTGGGCAAGGTTAATATAGCCTGTAGAATGTTGACGCACGACGAACGATAGACAAAGACAGCTCACAATGGCTCACTTGAACTCTTTGTGCTCAGGTGAGCTAAAAAGGACTGTATCAGAAGCCAAATAAGTGGTTTAAACGAGTGGAAACCGGAGTGTGTAGAAAAAGCACATGGCCTTCGACAAACGAGCCCACAAACTTTTATTTACACAGAATTGTGTCCAAATTGTATTTTTCCATCATAGGTGAGAAGAGGCGATGTGGAACATTGGCGCGCATTTTAGACCACTCGGCCAACGAGGACCCTAGAATTAAAATAATAATAATAATAACTTGCAATAATAATAATAATAATAATAATAATAATAATAATAATAATAATAATAATAATAATAATAATAATAATAATAATAATACTTATTATTATTATAATAATAATGACAATAATAATAATAATAATAATAATAATAATAATAATAATAATAATAATAATAATAATAATAATAGCACCCTTATATGGTGTTGTTTTTGACAGATAGTGGATATTTAAAATTACATTTAAACGACCATAGAGTTAGTGCAAAAAAGTGAAGGTCGACATTAATGACATCCGTATAAATCTGTAAATATTATTTGACTAATTATGACTAATTTTTATTATGTATTTATTATATTTTCACACTAATCAAACTCTAACGTTTACATCCAGGCAAACCACATAAAAAGCATACAAGGTCTAATTCATCTTTTATTTTATTTTTGAAGCGATGATTTTTTGTTTCTAATAAACTGAATATTTGTCTTTTTTGTTTTTCTTCTTTGATTAATACTAATACTTGGTCGCTTATGTCATTGATTTATTGAAACAGACTTTTACAACTTGTAATCGGCCTTGTGAAATAAATGTTGCTCTGTCTGACTGTCTCCGTACAAAACCTTCAAAGTAACATTTTCTGACATTTTCATTTGAATGTACCAATTTAATTGAGCAAAACACAGAGACGATAGGTAAAATTCATCATCATTTGAATGTTTTGAATCAATGTTGACGTTTTATTTTATAATTTAGTGAATCTCGTTGACGCTTTAGACCTTGATTTGAAATACATTGATAAATGGATAAATAAAAACGTATAGTTTGCGGATTCTTCTTCTTCTTCTTCTTCTTCTTCTTTCTTCTTCTTCTTCTTCTTTGTATTGTTGTTGTTGTTATTATTATTATTATTATTATTATTATTAATGTTACATCGAAACTTCGGCTGACAATCGAAAATGAAACTTTCTTGAAAAAAACATTTAAATGGAACGTTTTCCTCTAAATTTGTTGTCCCAACGTCACCAGGAACGTCATTTCCGGGGAAAACGTAACTAAATAGATATAAATATATAAATTTACTACAGCAGCAATATTTTCGATTCTACAAAAATAACTTTAAAATTGTTTTCGAGAATTCTCAATTTGGTTTTTCAGTACTGTTATATACAATGTTAATTATCCTTCAATACATTCAAAAATGGTTTATGGCATTAAGTAAGAGAACTGTTAACTTATTTATTCAAATGGTAATGATCTATATTCATAAAGCATTTTTGATAGGGGACCCCGGTGGCCGAGTTGTCTAAAGCGCACACATTTGCCTCTCACAGCCTAGGTTCGAATCCCGATAGGGGAAATCCTTGTGTTAGAAATTTTGTTAGTTTGCTTTCCGAAGGTAGGATGTCTTCTCATGGCGCTTCGGATTCCTCTGCATGCCATCCAAGATTTGACAGCCTCGAAATAAGTGAAAGATTCTTGAAAAAGGGGGCGTGGCGTAAACATTAATTTTACCACTACTTCTGCTTCTTCTATTGCAACAACAACTTTTTCATGTATAAATTATAAAATTTAAAAAAAAAAATAAAAAATTATATTGTCGCTATCTCATTTTATTGGAATTTCAACGAAAATTTGGCATTATTTATTGTCACACATTATTTATTGTCACAGAGAGAGAGAGAGAGAGAGAGAGAGAGAGAGAGAGAGAGAGAGAGAGAGAGGAGAGAGAGAGAGAGAGAGAGAGAGAGAGAGAGAGAGAGTGGGGGTCTTAGGAATCAAAGGTTTCTTTGCCTGTACATAACCGATCTGTCGTGTGCTGATTTTGAATGCATTATTTTAATAAAAATTCAAAATAAGCACATGACAGATCTATATTTAAACCGTCATCATAAACGCCAAAATGTATTCTAAAATTACAGGGTTTTTTTTCCTTATTTTAAAAAAGTGCTTTTTTTCCCATCGTATTTTCTCACTATTGGATCAAAGGTTATATTTTGATGTCCGTTTGATTTATTTCAAATTAAATATTACCTTTCAATAGACTACACACTCAATCGCGCATTAACCTAACTATATTTATGATTTTCCTTCACAATTTAATTATTTTCTTAATTACATTTTAATATTTTATGTGGCAGCATATAAATTTGCAAAAAAATCTTAAAAAAGACATAAAATTTCATTTCAATTTTCTAATTTTTCATTAACCCAAACATTTTACGGTTTCCTAGTCATACGAACCGTTTCGCGTCACTTTTTCAAATGAATTAATAATTTCCAAATGCAAATGAATATTTTTTGTGTGTTTTGGAACAAATTGATTTCTTTTCAACATAAGTTATATTATCGTTTCCCAAATAAGTTGGATCTAAATATTCATTTATTCGCCATACTTATTATTTTTTCTCTAAAAACACATCAAGGTTTATTAGATTTAATTTTCCTTCATTTATTAATTCATTATTTTTTAATTTTCAATTTTTTTATTTTTATAATTTTTTTTTTATTTTTACTTTTTTTTTTTTTTTTTTTTTTTTTTTTTAATTTTTTTATTTATTTATTTATTTTTTTTTTTTGCAAAACAACATTACTCCACTTAGTCGGTTCGGTCTCATTCCATTCACAAATAAATATCACAAATAATTGATTCTTTTAATACGTGTATGTGTGTTTGTGTGTGTGTGTGTGTGTGTGCTCACAGGTTAGGTAATGCTTTGATTTAATGCCCATGTAATGCAAACGGGTTACCTAACAAAACTCAAGATCACGAAATCTCTACTTCTTTTGTAAAATAATTTTATGAGGTCTGTTGTCCCCGTTAAAAGTCGTTTAAATAATTAAGATTTTTATCAATCTTTGTTTTGTTTTACTTCGAATCAGTAGGTTAAATAAATACTCGTGATATCGATCTCAGTCTACTCAATTTTTAGGTTCTAAAAAGGCTTAAAAACTTAAAAACACAAGATTAGGCGTTACGTAAAGGAATTGTATTACACAGTAAAAGTTATGTTATTAATGGTTCACGTAACTGTTTAAGGCAGGCATAATCTGTATCATCATAATTTACTTTGAAGGTACCATTTTATTCACTCCAAAGACTCTAGTCTATTCATTCTTTCAATTATTATCTCCAAATATCGTTATCAAAATTTACAACACTTTAAATGAATTTTGCAAGCCCAATATGTTTTTGTAAGCCCTAATATATTTTTGTAAATTCAATACTAACATAAAAATTCCCCAAGTTCCTTTACATGTTAAAACGAAGATAAATCGTGGTTTGATTATCATTTTCATATTTCAAGCCATATTAAATTACATATAACTACGAAATAGCTTGTAACATTGCTTAACCCCTATTTGTTTAGTTTGAGATATAATTACTTAAAACAACGTTAACATGCGTGTTATTCACGGCACTTTGTTGTTGGAATGTTCGGAGACGCTTTTTTTCCCAAGGATGCTTTTAAACAATATTATAAAGTTATTATTATAAGTAATGTGTTACAAGAGACAACACTTAAAACACTTGACATTTTTAATAGTTAGTTGATTAAGTATATGTATATAGTTTCTTTTATATATATATATATATATATATATATATATATATATATATATATATATATATATATATATATATATATATATCTACAGTAAAATTTGATTACATTACTATCATTTTTAAATCAAATTTTGGCGTTATAATGGGTCTAGCGATAATTTAAAGGGAAAAGGGGGGGGGGGGGGGGGGCTTATACCAGAAAACATAGATGAGAAATTCTCTCAGACTCCGGATGATAAGAGCGAGAGGGCATTAAAATGAGGTTTTACTGTAGTTTTTTGAGAAGATACCTGTTATATATATATATATATATATATATATATATATATATATATATATATATATATATATATATATATATATATATGTGTGTGGTGTGTGTGTGTGTGTGTGTGTGTGTGTGTGTGTGTGTGTGTACCTTGCACAAGGTGTAATACGTTAATATTTTTATATAAAATACAGTGAGCTGTCATTTATTATTTATATATATATATATACTATAATTTAAAATTATAGATTTGTAGCAGCGGTATTGTCAAAACCGAATATACTTTGCCATTTCATTTTTTGTCTGTTCATTTCCGTAGTCTATCATTATATACACCATATTTCCAATACATTCTTGTATTCATTCCTTGTGCTTTTGATTTTTGCAGCATTTATTACATATAGTTGTAGACCATTGGTTGTAAATATAAAATTGCCTTATAAAAGTACAACCACACTACTGGACAACTAATTCTGTGTCAGTCCAAAGCCGTTAGCTTACAATCAGTGATCCCTGTTTGTTTTCGCTTGTTTTAGCCATTTCTATCGTAATTTTGCATTGTATTATTGTCATATACCACTTTTTGAATTTAATCATAAAAATACATTCAAAAAGTGGTATATGTATTGTCATATACCACTTTTTGAATGTATTTTTGTGATTAAATTCAAAAAGTGGTATATGACATTATGTTCACGGTTGCTCGTTCGCGTTGGATGTTGTCAGTGGAATTGACAGAGCTCTAGAGCTCCACGTGATACCTCTTGTGCTAGACACTAATTTCTATTTACAATGGAATCGCATAAAGCGAGGTTTTCCCGTAATGACGACGTTTTTTCGGGAATATCTGACGTAAACGTTATCCATTTCGTTCTGCACTAACGTTAAGAGGTATTGATCACGTGGTACGC
This sequence comes from Tegillarca granosa, assembly GCA_029721355.1. NCBI lineage: Eukaryota > Metazoa > Mollusca > Bivalvia > Arcoida > Arcidae > Tegillarca > Tegillarca granosa. Next base: position 21,996,999 of record CM056601.1, read on the forward strand.
TGGTGAGTTCCATTGCATTATCTTCAGTTTCAAATTTAACTTTATTTAAATTATTACCTTGAAGAGTACAATGAATCATACTATATACTCACCAATATGCATAACCTTATATTTAAAAGTAATTAATTAAAAGTTCGTTTAAAAGTAACATTTCAAATTGAAGAAATGAGTCATATTTTCGTAAATAAACGTCATCAAACAATCTATCTGTGATATAAAAAAAGAATCATTTATCTTTGAAGTTGAAGTTGTAAATTGTAGTGTCTAGAGTAATAGTGTTTTACGCCAAAGTAAAAATTAACTTACTTATATCAAAATGAACGGCGGATGGCGGAAAAAGCCGTAGTATACCGACTTCTGCGAACTTGTCAAATTAGGATCTGCCCTTGCGGGATTCAAACCTGCGCAGTGAGATGCGCTGTGATCGCATGCCCGCTTTAGACGGCGCGTCCGTTAATTGTAAGTTAACGTTTTTATTCTTTGGTTTTTGTCTATAAAGTTGTTTTTATTATAATAATATCAAGAAAAGAGAATTCTAAACTGGAAAACACAATCATTTTTTAAATAAAAACATTTATAACTAGACACATATAGAAGCATTTAAAATTTTAATAATAATAATAATAATAATGAGTCAAGAACCATAATTGGTTAAATCATCATATGGCATTTTGCTTTTGATTGAATACCAGCTCTTACTGCAAAACTTGTTTCCTACAAAAACAGGTTGTTTATCGACTATCTATGTGAACTAAAGCATGCGTATTTCTTACGATTATCCTGTTGATAAAAACATTCAAAACAACATTGAGACTAAAGCATTTCTTGATTGTTGGTCACGATTTTATGTAACATATTTTGTAGAAAAATTGTGCATGTATAAAACGGACATTTGTTCAAGTTATTATTATTTTTTTAATGAAATATTTTTAAAAATATACAAGATAACAACATATCATTTAAAGAGTATATATATATATATATATATCAGATGTTAAAGGTATATGCAGAATATGTACTTTTAAGATGAGCACTAGCCATGACATAATTTGTGTAGAAATCATGATTGATCACAAAAGGATTATGATAATAAATGGTTTAAATTTTCATAATAAATAACATCCAATTTTACATTAAAAAACGGCAAGGGTGAAATAAGTCAGCGGATGCACTTTAACTAAAATTGCATATGATAATTAATTTAATGTCGATAAGAATCTTTATTGTCCTAATGGCGGTCTAATTTTACAGGATATACATTGTTTATATCCGGTGTAGGTTATATAATATGATAATGATCGTGATATAATACAAAGATTTCATGTTAACGATCTCCTGATTACCTTGATGGCATTTGTTACTTTTTTGCTTATTTATATAAATATAAAAAATTATTTGCGGCGCAAAGAAAAATCTTTTTACAGTGACTGTTTTACGATTAAATCACTGAGATTTTCTCCATAATAGATAGATAGATAGATGGGTAGGTAGATAGATAGAAAGATAGATACAATGAATTTAAATAAATAAATAAATCAATCAATCAATAAATCAATAATAAAACAGCTTTTCACTAAAAATATGTAGACTATGAGATTCAACAACAACAACAACAACAACAACAATTGGCGGTCTAAATTTGTCGCGAATCGTTTCGGAAATGTCACGTGCCTTTTTGTAATGACAACCACACAGAAAAAAGTTTTAGTTACTAATATTACTTCCAGATCTGTTAAAAATTACTGAACAAAAAATCGTCATAAAGTCATAGACAATTTGTATCATTTCTCAAAATCCCGTCTACGACTCAATACTGCGATGTTATACGAGATTAATGAAAAACAATACAACTATGCAATTGCGCTTCATATCTTACATACGATCTCGTTCATTCAGGAAATGTGATATGTTTTATGCATTGTCACATCACGTTTAGTCTACTATAGAGATCAGTCCGCATTCTTTCTACATCCTTGAAGAATAAAAAACATATGGGTCACAAATGCGCTCTACTTTTATCTGTTTCATTGTCTTAAAAACAATGAAGACTAGTCTCTGCCTAAAATTGTTGTTTAATATGATATGCGATTTAACAATAAGTTTGTGATTTAAATGTTTCAAAATATAAATAAATAAATAAATAAATAGATAAATAAATAAATAAATAAATAAATAAATAAATAAATAAATAACAAGCATTTCTTAGTTTGATACAAAGCATTGTCTTGCCATTCAAAATTAGCGAGTGTAAATCACAACCGGAACAATGCAAAAACGTTGTTTGTGGTTGGGAGAAATTGTGTGGAACCCATTGCTTGGAATGGAGTGAAGTTATGATGTTCAAAACCTCGGTCGAGATTCTTTCACTCATATCGAGGCAGTCAGTTTTGGGATTGTGGAGGAAACTGAAGGACGCGGAAAGAAAACCAGCGATCTTCGGCAAGCGAACTGATGAATTTTCACACACTGATCTACCCGAGTGAGATTCGAAACTAGGCAGTGGGAGACACTATGATCCGTTAGTGCGTGTTTTAGACCAGTTAGCCACCGTCGACCACCCATTACTTGTATTACCACTAACTACATGAATACCGTTAAAGACTATTAATGCTCTTGTTTTTATTTTTTGTTTTTTGTTTGTTTTTGTTTAAGTTTTCTTTAAAGGCAATTGTTTTGACAAGCTAGGAATCCATTTCTTCCGGTACACACTGTCTTACTTCCGATGTAAAAGATCCGCGGGATAACGTTGCTAGAAGCTAGAAGTGTATGCGTAATATGATAGAGTACCTATACGCGTTAATTTAAACGATTTTTCTTCACCTTTACTGGAAAAAAATTCGGTCTGTGACATAAACAAATATATCTTATTGCAACAGATTATGGTGATAAACACTATTTATTCAAGGCAATCCTCTGTTGAACTTCACCAGTAAACCACACAATACCTGCACACCTTTACCAAGTCGATTGAAATTCAAGTCATCATCACAAATCAATACACAAATCGTAAATATCAAATATAAAGAAATATTACCCACTCACCTGATAATTTATTCACCTTTTTACTAAAGACTTCAGTCTATTATACTGACAATTTAATTATATATTCTTTATTTACAACTGTTTTATGAATGAATATTCGAAACTTTTTTATGAATGAATCTTGAGATTTAAGAAGGTAAACATAATCTTAAAAAAGGTTTTTTTTTTTTTTTTTTTTTTTTTTTTTTTTTTTTTTTTTTTTATAAAAGTATCAATGAAAAAGTGTAAAAGAAACCTTATAAAACCTTATAATATATCTTTCTATAGTAAGATATATATATAGCGGCCATGAGAAGTTGGCAAAAATATATTAAATTTATGTTTTGAAAGCTGTCAGTTTAAAAGTTAACAATTCTGATATCATCGGTTTTTTCGTGAAAAATCTTTAAAACTCGAAATATAACTCATTAACATGTCAAAAATATAAAAATGAGTCATTTAGCAGAATGACGTTTTTACTTGACTTTTTTGTCACTAAATAACTAAAAACTTGTCAAAGACTGTGCATGATTACGAGCGGTTTCGTGAGATGCATGCAGATTTAGTTATAAAAACGACTTACCTTTTTTGCCTAAAAACTAAAATCAGAAACGATTGTCTCATCGTTTGAGCAATGGCCAAATGCTAATACTCTCTTAATCCGTGAATTATCATGTTTGCCTACGTTCTATGTCGTGTGTAATTATAAAGCAAATAATTATGCTCTTGAACAAATCACCTGTCAGTTATACAGAAAATGCAATGTTTTAGTTAATTAATTATAAAGGCGTCTTCTTCGGTTAACCAAAATATCATATCTCCGTCTGCACGTGTAGATAGAAACTGAGAAAAAGAGATAATATTATTATTCTGTTTCTTGTCTTCCTCTGTTCCCCATAGGTATTTATACCTTGGGAAAGTAAGTCATTTTGTATAACACGTGATAAAGATGAAATTTACAACTTCTTGTTATCATGGTGATAACGAAAACAAAAGAAATAGATCTCAAAATATATATCATCTAGTGAATAAAAATATAAATGAAAGTGTTTGTTCTTTTTTTCATTGACCTTTTATTAGAAATAACAATTCTTGCAATTTAGATAATAGGCTTCCATAAAAATTACTACGAGTTGTTCATAAAAATACAGTTTCGTTTTATTGTGTCAAACCGGAAGCTGAATTATTCTTGTTTATCAACACACAGCTTTAAAAGAAAGTTAAGGCCATAATCTTCAAACACAACAAGAAGGAAGTAGTCCTAGAAAGTTTGAACTATTTCATTTGTCCTTCAAAGGTAGTTTAAAGTAATTGATTTTATAAATGAAAAATAGTGAAGTTTTTCGTTCTAACCAAAAACAATTTTCCAATATGGAATCTTCATAATTGTTAAACCTTAAAAAAGCTCAGGGCAATGTGCATGGAAGATTCTTTATCGTGCCATGCCTACTGTGACATAAGATATCGGTTTTTTAGGTCTCTTCTTGAGGACACTTGATTTTTTCTGAGTATCTGATGCTTGACGAAAGAGCAATCATAATCTATTTTAAGCCATGGTCAGACCAGGCTAGAGCTTGCAATTGATCTCAGGGCTTCTACAAACTAAAGAAATTTACCGACAGCGTAATACCTCGCTAATAAAGAACTTAAAAAGACACTCTATTCGAAGGGAATTAGTGGTGACGAGCGAAATTTCTAACATGACAACGAAACAGAAAAACTGAAGCCCTGAAAGGAACATGGGAAATACATAACATCTTATGCAATTTCTAATCTATTCTCAATAATTTTTTTTTTAAAAAATCTAACATGACAACGAAACAGAAAATTTGAAGTCCTTATCATGTACTTGTACATTTTGTTTATTAACACATTCAAAAGCGGTAAAGGAACATGGGAATAATACTATTTTGCCCGGAAGATTTACGCAATTTGTAATAAAAATCTAGCAATAAAAAGCATTTACTATATATATATATATATATATATATATATATATATATATATATATATATATATATATATATATATATATATAATAAGTAGGATATATTGATGTTGTACTGTAAAAGCGAAATAAATTATTACATATATATTATATAAATTTGGTAATGTACATAGAAAAAATGACTCTAGAAGTTATAAAAATCATTTTAAATTGCCTTAAAAACTGTAACATTCTGACATTAAATGAATAATTGAGCATGTATGAGTCATTCTGTGGTGTTAAAAAAACGACAACCGAGTCTACACATGATAATTAGTGTACTGAAAATGAATTGAGAAAATTTAGTAACATGTCAGTAGAAAGAAAAGAAAAAAATTGGGAGCCTCGAAATACATCGTGAAGGGTTGTGGTATGCATATTGTATTTTAAAACTATCACTTTTAACCAAACAGTCCCAAAAGATAAATGACCATAGTTTTACATAATAACTTAATAGGGTAATTAAAATAACCGGTGCATCAGTGGAGGTTAAATGATTGTATGAAAATATTCATCTAAATGGGCTAAATTAAATATCAAAATCTTGACATAATATGTCGACAAGAGAAATTTTTCGCTACTTAAGCAACAAGTAAACAGAGTATTATGAATCCAAAATCAGACCAAAAATGACCTTAAATATCAAGACACTTTATTCATCATATCCCACCACCTCTTCAAGGTACACTCTTGACTCTGGCTGTTTCTTGGTTAAAAGTCGACTCTTTCCATACATGTCTTTATTTCATTCAAACTGTGCAAAAAATCCGGAGGAAAAAATACAATGCCACTTTATTCGTGGTATCTTTACCTGGAAGTACTTGACTCATGCCAAGATGACTTATGTGTGACGTTAGTCTATTTCATCACCTGCTATTAAATCTAGTTTGTCGCTTAAGAAACAGACGATTTGTCCAGAAAAACTTATGAAATGGATAATGAACAAAACAATTTTGTCCATTAATACTTGAGCTGGAAGAGTGCTCGCTTCGTATGTGGGAAGTCGGGAATTGAACCCCGGCCGGATCTGACAAGACTTGAAATTAGATAGTGACTGTTCTTTTGCCATGCACTCGGCAATTAGAAAAGAAAATCACGGTGTCTTTCGAAGGAGGCCTAAAAATCCGGTTCCCCTTGCCACAACAGGCGTGGCATGCTAAAGAAACATCCCTGCACATTGTCTTAAGCGCACTGCAAAGGTTAAAATTTCTGCCACTTGACCTATAGCTGCTGACTTCTCGATATAAGTGAAACAATCCTAACTGGAACGTTAAACTCCATAAAATCAATCATTAATACTTAAAAATAATAAATTCATTGCCATACCAATCGCTTGATACATTTCATTTAGCTGTGTCAGTTACTCAGGGAGAAATGTCGAAATTAAGTATTGCTCATTGGCACTCTTGTGCATACGTCACTTATTTCCCATTTAACCTTTATCATACTTTCAAGTAATGTAAGGTGATATTTGATGTAATAATTGACACTTTTTATCAATTGCATCCACTTATGAATGACACGGCATCCTATTTTAAATTTTTTATGCATCCGTTTTTTTCAGTGGCGTGCTAAATATACAAAATTCATGAAAATAGATATTCTTTTTTTTATTTCTATTTAATTAACATAAAAAAAAAACATGAACTTGACAACAACAGCGGGCCATGGTGGCCAATTGTGCGCTTACCGATTGTTTTTCCGATGTTCAATGGGTTTCTCTGGTAACTCCGATTTTCTACATCAACTCCAAACTGGCAGCCTTGATATACGTCATGACTGATGTGTTGAACATCATTACACCATTTCCCTTATGTCATAAGCCAAATCAACTTAATACACAGTGCAATACCAAGTGTACACCAGAACACAGCAACTACGATACAATACAGTACAATACAATACAATACAATACAATATAATACAATACAATACAATGCAATACAATACAATACAATACAATACACTACAATGCAATGCGATGCGATTCAATGCAATGCAATGCAAAACAATACAATACAATGCAATGCAATGCAATGCAATGCAATGCAATGCAATACAATACAATACAATACAATACAATACAATACAATACAATACAATACTATACAATACATAAACAACATGTACACCAGAACACAGTACAAAACAACAAAACATAACGCAATACATCAAAACGCAACATAACACAATACAACAAAACGCAACATAATACAAACACAACGCTATAATACAACTTCAAACACAAAACACAACGCTACACCACATTTTAACAACACACAACAGAACACAATGCTACGCCACAATACAACTTCACAAAATACAACACAACGCTACGCCACAATACAACTCTACAAAACGCAACACAACGGTATACCACAATACAGCCCACAAAATACAATACAACGTTACGCCACAGAACAATACCACAAAATACAACACATTGCTACACCACAATACAGTTCCACAAAATACAATATAATGTTACGCCACAGAACAATTCCACAAAATACAACACAACTCTACATCACATTACAACACATGTACAACGTAACGTAATACAACGCAAGACAATATATCCATATTCTAATACAGATCGTTATCATGGACTTAAAAGATACATTTGAGTAATCTTAACTAAAATCCATTTTATTCTAATTTGCATTTTTACTTTGAAGTACGTATTGTCAACAAGATGCACATAAATGAATCTTAATATTCCTTCAACCCACTTATGAAACCTTGTAATTATGTGAAGGTTATTTTTTGACACCGGGTCATTTTCAGATGTCGGACAACTGTATACATTTCCCCAGTTTTTAAAGTTTCGCAATATGTCAAATGACTCATTGTAAATTGGAACCAAATGACGTCATATTTCCACTGAACCGGTTTTATTTAAACTTTAAACCTCGAAGAATATAAATAACAATAGGACATTAAATCAGACTTCTTTTTTTAAAAAATAATACATAATTGTCTGTTTTAAGTTGACTCTTTTGTCATTTTTGTATCCTTTTGTCGAAAATATTAAAACAATAGAAAAAATAATTCGGTGTAATTAGCCTAACGAGTATTTTCGAACTTTTACGAGAAAAAAAAATCTGAATCCGGGATCACCAAGAACACGCAAGTGAAACAATCCATTTAATAAACGAGTTATTGTAACAAATGATGCTAAATTAATCCAGGCTTTGTAACAGCATCGTATGAGGTTCTGGTGTTGAGTGATACCAATATATCCTTTGGGTTTCTCTTTATGTAAATGGTGAAAAGTCAATTTCGAAATGTTGAGAACCACAATAATTATAAGAAGTAGAAAACCTTAAAAGAATTTTCTGTGTTTTTTTTAATTTTAATTCATTTCATTCATTTATTTATTGTTAGTTAACTATTTGGTAAAATGCACTTAATGTTTTATTTATTTATTTATTGAATTTATTCATGTCGTGTTTACTGGTTGAGACATAACGAAGATACTAGTAGTTATGACGCCACAAAACTTCTGAATAATTCTGAAAAATTGACAGCTGAATACCTTACAAAATATGTAAGGTGCCTGTCCAAAGTATAGAGAATAAATATTAAGCCCTAGTCCCATATGGGTCGAGTAGACTCCGGGGGTATCCATATCTCTGCCGTGATTGTCCTTGACAAAATCAACCCGGATAACGCCAGATGAGGGTCCTGCATGATCCGGGAAGATCCGGGGCCACCGTGTTTATCCGGGATTTATTATGGGACTGGGGCTAAATCAATGTACCCAATATGTCTTAATATATTTTTTTTTTTAGAGTATCTTTCACGTTATGGTCGATTGTTACTTGTTCCTTGGGTTTTTGCCTATTGCCTATTTTATGTTTCTTAACCATGACTGGTTAAAGACAATTTTTAATAATAATTTGCATATGCAACTTTACACAATATATATATAACCAACAACAACAACAACAACAACAAAAGCACCACATAAAGCTTTATTATTTCTCTTCTCTTCTTTTTTGAGGGATACATGATTTAAGCGGTGGATGTGTTCTTGCAATATTGTATATTTTCCAAAGCCAGTGGTTTGATTTTAGACTTACGTTAGTTGACACCTACAAAATCAAGACATTGGACTCAAAGAAATAGTAGTAAGCCATTCACGCCGAGTTATTAAAAGTTAAAACTTCAATAATACAAACAAACAAATCACGATATGTCCATAGTCTATAAGCAACTCGAAGCTTAATTTATGGATAGGTATCGAATATGCAATATCAAAAGCATGCCCAGTGATGTAATTTCAGAATTTATAAGGATCCTTACAGATATTTTTATATCTGCATTTAATAAATATTAGCTATTTCAGTCGCTGGTACATAAAACGCGCGCTGACGGATCATAGTGTCTCTATGTTCGAATCCTGCTCGGGAGTTAAGTTTGTCCGTTTGCTTGCCGTTTTCTCCGGGAACTCTCATTTTCTCCACCATCACAGAACTGACAGCCTCGATAAAAGTGAAATAATGACTGGGTCGTAAAACAATTATTCTGCTTAACTTGCTGTTTCAAATTTAATGAGTACTTAAGTTCGTTTCCATATATTTCACTCTTATGTAAAACAAGATATTATATATTAATATAGAAAGAAATTTAAAGAGTCCGTGTGTATAAAAGTGTGCAGTGAAGGATTAAGATATATACACGGTATATATTACTGACAAATATATTATAGGTCACAATAACTGAAACATAAACATTGGGAAGACCTTGATCAACTAAGCAATCAAGCGTGTAGTGGAACTTGATTGACATCCTGGCTCCTTACGTTTAATTCATACATAATAGTTTTTGAGTATATATATACATATGCAACACGCTGACAGCTTTGGAAAGTGGATAATTAGTTCATGTAACGTAGAGACTACTATCTACTCCTGTTGTTATAACTGTTATGCTGTTTAACACAAGATGTTAATATCATCATTATATAATCATGTGTAATTGTTTTAAGTGTAACAAAATTTTCATAGGAAATTTTTTTTGAAGCAACGAAAACCATGAGATGTTAAAACATATGATTAAATTCAAAGTCTGATTTTGGACCTGAAAGGATTTTTGAAAAAAAAGTTTTAACGGATTTAATTGCAATGTATTTTTGATATTGGATTTTTGAATTTGGAGCTTTTTCAAAATGCGATTTTTAACGGACAAGGTTTTATTCTTTTTAATTTGTTTCTGCATATTAATTGATGTTATATGCTGTTTTGGTTCCCATTGGGGAAGAACTGTTGCACACAGTGAATGGGGAAGCTGTCCAGAACATTGTCGTTGTATGCCTTTAAATCATCGTGGAGTTAGAGAGCTATTAGACAGTTTGGATTCTATTCCTGAACTAGGCTCCAAAGCCGAGATAGAATCTAGAAATGATGGAAGAACAATGATTTGTCAAGGAATAAGACGATTACCCAATCCAGTCCCTTACGGTAAGTACAAGTAATTATACAGTTACCATACATTGTCAAAATTTTACTAAACGGTTTCTTGGTTTCTGCATGTGTATTTGCATTAAAATGAAATAATTTGACAAACATTTGAAAAGTTTAAAATAAAAAAGTGTAGAAACGATACATTGTCCAAACAGTTGGACTATTTTGGGAGCTGATACGATATAGGGTTGATGCATATGACATAGATTACTTTTGATAATTTTTTTATTGAAACATTCTATGACTGAACACATGGTAATCGTAGATTTTCTTCATCTCTTGTGCTGTTTGATGGGGTTGTTGCGATTGGTAACAATATATTGTTTCGACTCTTTAGTTCATGGACAATGAATAGGCCCAACACTAAAGACTCAATTGATTAAATGAGCCAAAACAGCCTGCGCAATGTAAAATGCTTTATATTGGCCATATATTTATGTTTTCCGTGAAAAAATAAGTTCTGGGAATTAGTTACGAGTTAGAATTAGCAGTAACTTTTTATAAATGTGAGCCGTTTTATTTCAGTGCGTACTTATTATGGGCAGTTGTGATATATTGTGTCCGCAGACTTATGCTGTAAACATCTAAATCTATTTGTTAATCTTTCAAAAAGTCCTGAAGACGAATTTTGGGAAAAAAAACTTACAAGTTAATATAAGCAATATTTTGATTATAAATGCTAACTGCTTTTCTTAAGCGGTAACTTTTTGAAATGTTGATATACTTCGTGTCATCCTAAGTCGAGTTTTAGAAAGGAAACGACGGTAGTACAAATTTTCTATATTTATTTTTAGCAATCTGTATCAAATCTAGTTATATTTCTAGCTGCGGATTTGTATCAGACTAGGCTTAAGTCCCACATTAAATCAAGGATTGGTGTTTTTTTTTTTATTTAATTGACGCGAAAGGAAGGCAACAAAAATATGTCTAATATAGGAGTATAAAAAATATTGAAGTTTTCTACTGATTATGATAATTGACGAGTATTTAAATACATGATAAAGTAACTTATAAAACTCTCTGATTGTCAAGGTAAACTCGGCTTTTCTTTACAATCTGTCTGGGTCTAATTAATTTTATTTTATTGGTGGCTTTAATTTCACTTTTTTATATATTCTGTCACTAAAGTCTGGGTTTTTAAAAATAAAAGTCCGATTTTAATACCAAATATCGACTATTTTAGTTTCAAATTTGTCATGTGTCAATTTCTTGTTCTAATTAAATAAATCAAGTTAAACTGTAGACATTTGTCGTTCATTTCTTAATCCAAGTATAAAATGAACCTTTTCACAAAAGTGTTATAAATGGGAAAGGTTTTTAAGGAAAGGGTACTCCATTAAAGCTCAACATTGTAACAGCATTGTGCATATTGTCAAAAATGTCGACTTGTTTTCGTTTGGTTTTTAATTGTGCAATTTTTCTAATCGATTTTCTATAATTTGTATGTAAATTAAACTCTTCAATGGAATGAGTGAATACGTTTAACAATCCACGCGCTGTAAAACGCGTATACTTAAAACTAGTAAGTAAGTAAGTAAGTAAGTAAGTAAATAAGTAAGTAAGTAAGTAAGTAAATAATACTAATATTCAAAATTATTTTGCCATGACATCGCATGTCCTGGATACGAATTTTGCAACGTTGTTATGAGGAAAATTAGGCATCAAATTGATGTAATTGACTAGTAAGTTCTCTGTTTTAGAGCATATTTTCACCATCACCATTACTGTATAGGAGCTCAAAGTTAGCACGGGGGATTACACGTAATGCAAAATATTATTGTATAAAGGATACTGCAGGATCGAACACAGATTCAGCCGCATTAAATTGAAAAAAGAAGTCGATAATTTTCGTCTTTTGATTTTAAAAGTCTCAGTTATACATTAAAAAGGTGGTCATTTGCTTCGGTTATTTATTTATTTTATTTTTTTTGAAAACTATATATGATTTGTGTCATTTTTGTAACTCCGTTTCTGGTGTCCGTGTGGTCTAAAGCGCACTGAAGGATCAGAAAGACATTTACCGCCAAAGTTCGGATCCCAAGTAGAAAGATCCTAATATGAATAGCTTTGTCAGTTTCTTTTTGTTAATTTATTCGGGCACTCCGGTTCTGGTGTCCGTGTGGTCCAAAGCGCGCTGAAGGATCAGAAAGACATTTACCGCCAAAGTTCGGATCCCAAGTAGAAAGATCCTAATATGAATAGCTTTGTCAGTTTCTTTTTGTTAATTTATTCGGGCACTCCGGTTTCCTCAATCATCCAAAACCGGACTCTGTCGATATAAGTGAATGTATCGTGACTGGGGTTAAAGCCCAATTTTCGTTGCTCCTTTTCCAAGTGGCTACTAGCGTGGACATTTTTGATAAATGTAAAGTAGAAGAAACTGTTTTATTCCTGTATCATGCAACGAACAAACTTAGTACATTACAATTTTATTGAAATTGTATTATAAGTGACAGTTTGAAGTTTTGCCCTCATACAAATATCTTTATTTATAAAACGTAATCCCTGGGTCTACTCTAAAGACGATGACTTTGACACATATTCAATAAACTATAAAATAAAATAGAGGTTTGACATGACCTGTGTAAAAGTTTATGTTAAAAGTTAAATTCCCGCGTTTAGATGTGGAAAACAAAGTAGATTTTATCGATACGGTACTAATAAAAAGTACCGTTACTATGACGTATATCATACATATCTAAGTACTAAACAAAACAATATGGTATATTGTACTTTAGCTGTTCTAAAACACTAATCTTTCCTATACAAAACAGTCATGAAGTATGCATGGTACAATCTGTTTTATATTCATACGAAATACTTTCTAGTCGTAACGATGACTCAATGCATGTGTAATCTGTAATGAGGGAGAATAAAATATCTTAGAGAGAGAGAGAGAGAGAGAGAGAGAGAGAGAGAGAGAGAGAGAGATTCTTTCATGGTGGAGAAAGGCTACGGTTATTGAAGTGCCGAACTTTCTAACTTTAAAATCTGTTTATCGGGGTTTCGAAACAAGACGCATTGTCCGTGATCTGTAAGCGCAGAGAGTTGAGTTATGATGTTTAACGTTCCAGTCAACAATATTTCACTTATACCGAGACGTCACCAGCCTTAGGCGAAAGTGCAGAAATTTTGCCTGTGCGTTGCGCTGATGGCATTATACAGCAGGTTTCTTTATTGTACCACTCCTGCCGTGACACGGGATCCTCGTTTATTTTAAGTTCCCATCCGCAAGAACCGTGACTTTCATTTTGTTATGCCAAGTGCTTGGCGAAAAAACAGTCACTACACACTTTCAAGTCTTGGGTCAGACTCGGTCGGGGTTCGAACCCACGACCTCCAACGTACAGAGCGAGCAACTGCCAACTCAGCTACTGCAGTGGTATTGTAAGCAAGGAGAGAGAGAGAGAGAGAGAGAGAGAGAGAGAGAGAGAGAGAGAGAGAGAGAGATTTAAAATATTTAAGCAAGCACCGAATCTCGTAAAACGTGTTAATTGCATGCATGTCATTGGCTTTATTTGCACAGAGTTAGAACATCTTTTCGAATAGAATATATAGTGTTCTTAGCACGGGACAAACTCGGCATTATATCTAAAGAGAGGACTTTAAATTATAATACTAATGTCAAATAGTTCCAGGGATATTTTAAATAAAAGTGTAAATTTACATTTTCCAGAGGTGTTGCGGTTAAGTGTTGTCGTCAATAAGAACAATCAATTGTTATCATAACGGAAACAGCATTGGTTTATTTACTAACGAAAAGTCAAATTGACCAAAATTAATCGCGATAAAGGTTGTCAAATATTTAGTTACTGATTGTAAATAGTATAAGTCAATTAGGTTTAGTACTACTTTCAAAATGTTATTCTATAACTTACAAAACCAAATACAATTATGTGCAGTATAAGTATAAAAATATTATTCTTTAGCTCAAAAAGAAGACCCCAAAATAATTCATTATTTGTCCAAAAAACAAATACAATTAGTGTAATTACCCTGTACGTGTCATATATATTATTGTCATTTTATGAAAAATCTTGAACTTTCCGAATGAAATATTTATAAAAAATTATAAAATAACTCTTAATATAATTTTTTTGAATTTTCCAAATAAAATATTTGAAAGTTTATTATATGAGTAAACCTCATTGGGGGGGGGGGGGGTAAAAATTTGGGGAAAATTTGGCGCCAAATCCTGCATTCTGGTGCAATCTTAGCTGCTTAAAAGAGAAAAATATCGTTCAAGCAGAGTGCCTGAATCATAATGTGAAATGGTGTGTAAGAAAACTGCGTTTTATCAGCGGAATAAAAGCTGGCGGTACGCGAATCCTTCAGATCCACCACTGCTTTGGGTGAGATATACTCGGGTCAAGAACATTGTTCTCGTATCGGAAGTTCCGCCTTTCCAACAAGAATCTACACCGAGAGCATTGTTTGCGAAATATAAACTCATATCTAACTTGCAGTAACGTGAACAACAAAGATGGCGGTAAATTGAAAAGGTCAAATTTACGCGATTAGACTCATTTTAACTGATATTTGCGTTATGTATTTTTTTTTAAAGTTGCAAACCGTGTAGTTAAAATTTTGTACTCGCATTTAAAATTACACTTTACTGAGTTTATTGTATACAGCTCGAGGATCTGTCTGTCTGTCTGGTCCTGATCTGTCGTTTATATTATAAATTTATAAAGTTTTCAGAAGTCTTTGGATTCCTGTCCTACTTTCCAATCATACAAAGAACCTACAAGAGTATCCTGTCGACGTAATTTTCTTGAAAGGATAAAATTAGGCGCTGTCCGTCTTCATGTTGTTTATTTTGAAATTTCCTCAGTGTCATGACGTTTTTACACGAAAAAAAAATTCTCTCGCGACTCTAGAGTCAGAAAATATTTCTCGCTAAAAACACCCTTTGGTATGTGATGTCATGATCTTCCACTTTTTTTGCACAACCGCTGTCATGAAGTTTTACGGCTATGGCAAATGTTTATTAAGGTGCACGTGCCTGTCAGAGATTTAGAAAAAATATTTATATAAAAAAATGAATTATATTGCCATGTTTAAAAAACATGTTCGAAATTTATGACACGAATCAACAAAAAATTTAAGAATTTTAACATGACGACTAATTTTATGTCACATTTTTAACATTTCGTTCAAAAAATTAAAACATTTATTACATGCCAATTGTCCGTACATTGCACATCAGGCGATTGGATCGTGTCCAGTAAGAGCGGATTGACGTGGAAATAAGTGTTTTACGCAAGCAAATTGACAAACTTTGTCACACTAGGATCTGCCCTTGTGGGAATTGAACCTAGGAGATGAGAGACACTCTGATGCGTAAATACGTGTTTTAGATCTCTTAGCCACCGAGAACCTTGCCCAGTAAAGAGGTCAAACGTTACAAACTCGCCTACATATGACTATTGTGTCTATGTAAAATAGTCGTCGATCTTCAGTATGTGATGACGTGATTGACCACAGTTAGTTTTCACGAGAATGTTAACGGTAATGACAATTGTCTTTGAGCCTTCAGCATAAGTGTTAGTTCATACGTTTAGGGCAGAGTGGTTGGTTAGTTGGTTATTTCGATGTTGTTTTACGTCGCATCGGCATATTATCAACTATTAGCGACGAGATAGTTTTTATTTTTATTTTTCTTATATCTCAAGAATTACGGAAGAAACAAGTGTTTGGTGCTTGAGTTTGTCCAAATATTCCTTATCTGCTCTGTACCAATGGGTGCTTAAGGCGATTTTAAGAATACATGTACATTTGCCTAAATGCCGCAGATTTACATTCAGGCAACCCAGTACATTATGCTGGCATATATTGACTTTCCATAGTTCCTTGTTCCTTTTATTCTCCAAATTGTCTTTGCACGTGACGGGTATAGCTAGCTAGACAGGAGGCGTATCCCCTTCCGGAGCACCTGGCCTCACTTCCTTGATGGAAGTTCACGTGTATAATTAAATTTGCCACTTTTCAAAGTTTTTACTTTTTTGAATTGTGATTTGGACTTTGTTTGGTATGTATGTGTTTTATTGGTACCGAGCTAATGCACATGCCCTCGACAGGGTAAAAGCTACCTTTCTTACTTTCTACCGGGGTTTAAACCTTAGTGGTTAGACGACCTTGGTTTGGAGGCGAATGCCTTAACCACTCAACAACTTTAGCACTATTGCACATGACAGATGAATAGGGAATAAATTTTGTATAAATGTATGATGGGCATATGGTACTTTATGTTCATCACGTATTAATAGGCTCACCCCTCGGGGGAAAACTGATATTATCAAAACTAATCGTCCCTGTAAATTTTATTACAAATATTTCAGTTTTTATTATCCATTAACATACATAGTGAAATTACTGAACTTCATATTGTTAATGAATTATAAGTGAGGTCAAAATTTATTGCTTCCATTTTGTTGTTGGGTAGAATACGACTGCCCATACAATCTGTGACAATTTTTGATTACGGCTAAGACTTCTTGTATTTATGAAGCTAACTAATGGGTCCAAATGACCCAGCTATTCCGTATACTTAAATATCGTCATTATAATTTAATGTGCTAATTAATAATAATAATAACAACAACAACAACAACAACAATAATAATAATAATAATAATAATAATAATAATATAATATTATTATTATTATTATTATTATTATTATTATTATACATTCTTTCACTAAAGAAGCAAAAAAGATCACCTTTTTACTGAAATTTGTAAAGTATAGCACATTATCATTACCTCAAAAATACCAAATAATGCCATTGATAAAACCTTCACGCGGAAATCGAAGGACCATTCTACATCGTATGGAATCTTTTCAGAATCAAAATTGTCTTCGATTTTTAGTTCATTTACAGGTCATATGTTTTAATTAGATAATTAGTCAATGGAAACATCTATTAAATACATGTTAAGTCTTCGTCAGTTAATTTCGGATGTTGCTGAGTGGCTGAGTTGTGTTAAACTCGTTAACGGGCCACAACACCTCTCATTGCCTAGGTTCAAACCTCATTTGGACAGACTCTATTGCATTAATAATAATAATAATAATAATAATAATAATAATAATAATAATAAAAAATTAATAATAATTAAATGTCAAGTTGTTTGCCGAGGAACGGTATTTTTCTATCACCATCTTCAAACTGACTTCGATATGATTGAGAAAATCGTAGGGCACTATTGCTTCACTCCGTCCTAATCACCATTTCATTTCGTGAATCATGTTCTCCACTTCGCCAACAACCGCAAGTTCAATTCGTAAAATATGTTAACCCCCCCCCCCCCCCCAATTAAAATAGATAGATAAATATAATAAAGTTAAAATCAACAGAAAAAAAAAACTTGAATCAACAAACGTAATTGTTTTTACATTTGTAACAATAATATAAGTTCCAAGAGAGGAAATTAAGAATATGATGTACCGCTTGAGAGCACCCAGTAAATAGTCTAACTTTATTAACCTCATTTTATATGTCATAAAATAAATATTCACATATTTTATCAATATTTGCCTAAAAGAATTTCCAACCAAGCTGAAATAATAATATTCATAAAACAAAAATCCGGGTCATATTTCTAAATTTGTAAGAAGGTTTTTCACATATGATTTAACATACTTACAACACAGTGATAAATAACGAGAGAGAGAGAGAGAGAGAGAGAGAGAGAGAGAGAGAGAGAGAGAGAGAGAGAGAGAGAGAACGAAATATTTCTTAAACGATGCGTTTCATATGAAAAACCCGCTGTATTTGTGAAGTAATATAATAACGTACCCGTATGTCTAGAACTTGCTAAGATTTTAGAGAGAGAGAGAGAGAGAGAGAGAGAGAGAGAGAGAGAGAGAGAGAGAGAGAGAGAGATTGTTTAGACTGAATCTAAACGAAAAATTTACTTAGAGACACATTTTATATATAAAACCATGGTATTCAACTACTGAAATAATTACCTACCTTTATGTCTAGAACATGCTAAGTTAATTAGGATATTGATCAAAATCAGTCGCAAACAGGGGCGACAATATTAACATTATATAATTCTACATGTAATTAGGATCTTAATGGTAAATCGGTGGCATTCACAACAACAACAATACTTATATCATTTTAATCTTCTCGTCCACTCGTCTCGGACATATCTCCTTCTCCCACAACGCTCCCTTTTTTATTTTATTTTATTTTTTTTCTTATTGTTTTGTGTTCCTCGAGAATGGTCGGAATATTTGTCCAAATATTCCAGTGAAAGGCGTTTCGGATAAGTTATACGTCGAGTTTTAACTTTCGCTCATTTTTGTCAGAGTTATGGCCCATTGCATTGATAAGAATAAGCTATGTGTCAAACATACATAAATCAAATCTAAATTTAAAATTTAATCTATCTGTTTCATTGGGTAGAGGTCCTAGTGTGAGGAAGTTGTTAAGTATGCTTGCTAAAGGTCGTGGTTTTTCTCCGGCTACTCCGGTTTCCCCAAAATCTCGGATCACACCGAAAGTGAAAGAATTTTGAATAGGGCAAAACATCATTACTTCATTCTACTGCATTCATATGAAAAATCACCTTAAATAGATCCATTTAAGTTTAGAAATAGGAATATTTTTCGGTGATAAGATTTTATTATTTTTTAAATTTAATTTATAGTTTTAGTACACATTCTGTCATTCAGTCCGTTTTTTCAGAGATTATTTTTTCTTTCACCTTTTTCTTTTACAGTCAAACCTGTCTATAAAGGCTAAACATGAGAATCAATAAATTTGACCTTTATGGACAGGTGACCTTTATATACAAATTCAAATAATAAAGTCAAAGAGCAACTGGGATAGAATTTATTGACCTTTATGTAAGCAGGTGGCCCTTATAGACAGGTGGCGTTTAAGGCAGATTTGACTGTACAACCAGTACCACTGCGAATTGTGGTAATCGTTTCTCATCACGTATGAAATAACATTATATATTTCCTGTTGTTTGAGGTTTTTTTTGCCTTCCTGTATCTTCTTTATAATCAATTTTTTTCATCCGCAAAGTACCCTCTTGAAGTAATTATAATACTTGTTTAAAAAACTGTTTTTGTCAATTTAAGTAGGATGCAGAATAATTACCTGTTTACAAGGCATAGTAAATAATTATAGGAAATGCTTGTTTTTTCATTACAAAATACACTTAAAAATAACAAAATCAGGGATCTACAATCTTGGTTTAAAGTCATAGCGAGTTTTATTTTAAGAAATATGCTAATGTATATTAAGAAGTGTGCAAATGAAATAAGATAATTTATGGAAATTGAATTGGAATACTGGTCATTCAATGACAGTTTTATCTTAACCAAATTTCAATTACGGTTTTTAGACACTCTCTCATAAAAAAAGACTGCTCTGGACCTCGGTGGCCTGCGTTTACAGATCACAGTGCCTCTCACTGCTTAGGTTCGAATCCCACTCGGGCAGATCCTAATTGTCGGTTCGCTTGCCGAAGAGCATTGGTTTTTTTTTCGGGTATTCCGGTTTCCTCCATCATATCAAATGCCTCGATATAATTGAAAAATCCTTGACTGTGGCGTAAAACACCGTTACTCAACCCAACTCAAAGAAGATTGCGCGTTAGTATTTTTTTTTCGTCACAAACCAGTTAAAAGTCATTGTTGGGGTCACAAAAATGAGACAATGAGATTGGTTGGTGGGTTAGTTAGTTGTTATGTTGTTTAACGTCGCACTAGCATTTTTCACCTTTTTGCGACGAGAGCGGTTTTATTATTTGAAAAAGATTACATGACAATAAATAAATAAATAAATAAATAAATAAATAAATAAATAAATAAATAAATAATGAATGAATGAATTATTAAATTAATGAATAAATAAATAAATAAAATGAATGAATAAATATGAAACCACATAAATTTTTATAATGATGTTTATAGTGACTTATCAAATTAAATATCGATTAACTATAACCAAATCTGAATAAAATGGCTAACATGTTTGTTCCTTGTAGAAACAGGCTACATACAACCAGCATGCATAAAAAGTGCAAGAATAAGTTAAATAATAGAAGTAAAAATGGATGTTTTGCCAAGTAACAGCATTACACACGTTATATCTGTCTGTCTAATCATTGTAAAAGCATTAACTATTGTACTGTTAACTCCGATACTTAACTTGTGTAACTTTTATCATCAGTTATCTGTGGTGTCAGACAAGGGGAAGAAATTCCAACGTAATTAAACTCACTGCAGAGTCATACAGGTTGAGTCATTTTTTGAATTCTTAGTTCACAGGAAACTTCGAGAACAGTATACGTGTTTCTAATAATCAATTTGAAGGAAAACTGAAATAATTCATCAATTATTCAATATTGTAAGGGTAATATCTATGACGCCATTATAACAAACAATAACTCTGATTTTAATGGTTTCGTCACTGTAGTTGTCATTAACATTGCATGTTGTTCACACACACACACAAACACACACACACACAAGGAAAAAAAAACCCGAAGCGACGCGCATTGCATTATATGTTTCACATAGCAATGAATAACAATTATATTGTCTCTTAAAAACACTATTTCATGAAACTTAAAAACACCAAAAAGAGAATATATACAAATACATATTCACTATTTGTCGAAGAATTGGTATATAAGCAAATTTAGCAAAGTTCAAAGGATGTTACAAAGTGTCTTGGCTGTCATTAAAGAAATAAAATAAGATTAAAAAAAAATAAAATAAAATAAAAAGAAACCAACATTTTATCCATGTACATACCTAAAAAAAAACAAGGTTCATTAGTACCTGCTGATTACCTAGATATAAATGTTATAAGCATAAAACTGTACGGTCG
This sequence comes from Tegillarca granosa, assembly GCA_029721355.1. Lineage (NCBI taxonomy): Eukaryota > Metazoa > Mollusca > Bivalvia > Arcoida > Arcidae > Tegillarca > Tegillarca granosa. The sequence goes on from CM056601.1 coordinate 22,018,336, forward strand.
CTGACATTTTAATCAACAAAAGTCAGACAATAAATCATAATTTATGATGATAAATCTCATTAAATTCAATTTATTCCACATTACTAAATTATGATTTTTGTACGAAAAACATCATTTACCTAATAAAAAACGACTATAATTTACGAAAATTAATCAAAATGAACTTAAAATCGGAGAATTTAAGGAAAGTTTGACAATCTTTTTGATTTTTTCCAGACTGTGAAAGATGGATGATGCAAATTCATCTTTGTAGCTATTTTAATTCGGAGCCTTTTTACCTCCAGATGTGAATCATCTACTACGGCATATTTGTTATTATATAAAGCCATTACTATGAACGATATTGATATTTGGCTAAAATGAAATGAAACTGACCATAGCCATGACAACCAAGATCACGCCATCAAACTGAAACGGACTATACCATATTGTTTTTGCTAAATTTAGCTAGCTAACTCTGTTTCGATAGCTTCTATTTGTCGGCGTTCAGCAACAATATGTACCAAGTTTAGCTTTTTATTTTCCCTGCAGAATGGGCGACAAAATGTGCATCACATCTATCAGTACATGTTGTCGTCGGCGTCCCGAACTTTTCGGTTCTAGAAAGTTCTGAACAATGCGGGATGAGCTAGTGTCATGAAAATAAATAATAAAAAAGATCTAATCATCGTCGGTTTTGTTGCAGATGTTTATTGTATTGGTCGCTATATAATTTCAAGCACGTAAGTATATTCTATCCAAAAGAAAGCAGCTAGATGACCCCTAGCGGTGTGTGTTAGCAAAACAGTTGCCTTGCAGTTTTTCTGAGAACCCTTATATGATAAAATACAGGTTTTACGGAGACTCTTCAAGAATGTTGAAAAATTTTAGACGGAGTTGTCACGAATGCGACATTGAAAACTTCGTTCGTAGTAAAGTTCGAGCTATCTGCATTCACAATGTTTTGTTTCTAGTTAATTAATCTATATTGTCCAACATAAATTATTTTTTTAATCAGTTTTGTGATGTAAAATTTCATTTTTTAATATTATAAGAAATTTTAAATATATAAACAAAGTAATATAGTTGTTTTATAAAAATTTAAGATTTCTGTGGGGATGAAATTCAAAAATTAAAATGTGATTTACGGCGAAATAACTGCTAAAAATCTCGATATTTTAAAATGAAAAAGTCACACTTGTATTTGTTACAATAAATATTTATAAACATCTTATACTTTAGCTGAGAGCTACCAAAAGGTCAATGATCCTAATTTAAAAAAAAATCATAACCACAAAAATTATTTTCTTGAAAAAAAAATAGAGTATGGCTTCAAGGAAAATTCTCATTGCATTTTGAATATTAAAATTAAAAGCTGTAATCTTAAGATCTTAAGGTCAAAATTTTTGTATTGTGAAGATTGATTAGAAGTTTTTTTAACAATCTAAATTAATCAAAACAGAAATCAAGAGGTAGAAAATTATCGTATAAATCTTTCGACTAACAAAAGTCTATATACAATTTTTTTCGAGATGGATCTTTTTTGCATTTAAAAATACATATATTACGTTCTTAGGTATTCGTTTGACTTGCGTAGCTTCATCGAAAATATTCTGAGTCAGTTTTATCCGAAATACTTTTTAGTGAAAATCCGTAACTTATTTCCACTGGAAAATTGTAAACGACCGGTAATGAATTAACGCATATTACATATATCATGACTGTACCGTTGTTGTTAGAACTAGCACATCTCTTTGTTTCTATTTCTCATTTTAATCTTACGGACTTTCATGATACAAAAAGTAAAAAAAAAAATAATAAAAAACAAGACATAGTGAATTGGTGCTGGTGTCCATGGCGGATATATTAGGAGCGGACGCACACATGCCTCTTTAGGTCTCATAAACTACATTTTATGAATTAATTGCACATGAATCAAGGTTATTGTGCAATCGTTTTCAAATTTTGGGAGGGGGGATAAGGCCATGTGTGGATCCCCTAGAAATTGGAACCTTTAACTCTCAACTTATACGCCCCTGATCCGCCTCTGTTGAAAATGAATTGTGATGTGCAGAATTTTGGGTACTAATATTTCTTCAAATAAATAAATAAATAAATAAATAAATAAATAATATTATATATATATAAATAATGCATAAAATATGAAAATGTTTTCAATTACCCCTATAAGTTCCCGGATTTATTTAAAACGTAGAAAATACGATCGATTCCTTTATTAAATCTTTACACTGTAACTTCACGGTGTTGCCTACATACGTCACCCGTGTTCGTTCACGTACAAGACGTTTAGATGTTACAACTCTGATTTAAATCTATACCTAGTTGAACCTTGTACGGACTTATTTTATTGAAATAATTTGATGAACTCAAACAAACTTCAAACTTTTTTTAAATTACAAGAAAAACTATTTCACGCAATTTATCCATTACAATTCTCTTAAATTTCAAATAAAATTGTTAAATAAGCCATTAACTCACAGATTATATCTCAAAACTTAAAAAAAATATTAACAGGATATTCAATTCTGAACTACTAAGTAGATATCTAGTGTAAGTGTGAGGCCTTTTAAAAACCGGACATCCTATGACAATTTAAACTTGATACTTTTTTAAAAAATAAATCAGATATCATTTAAACAGATGATGAATCACAATGACGCGATCGTTGTAACGTTCAAACAATCGTTTAATTTTTCTTTCTTAATATCTTTTTTTATGTTTGACAAAACAATTAGATTGAAGGGCCCACCAGACGTGATTAAGAAGTAAAACTCGTTTTCATTCATTTATTTCATGTTTATAAAATTAGTTTTTCCATAAACGTATTTTGTTTGAAAACTGTTAAATCACAAATTAAAAAAAAAATTAATGTCATTTCTTCTACTGTAGTGCCTTGGTTGGCTCAGTGATGAAGCGTTTGCTTGAGAGCAGGAGGTCGTGGGCTATAATTCCGACCGGGTTATACAATAGACTTTAATACACTGCTTTAGGCCTGGCTTGGCGCTTAGTATAATGTGACTAAAGGTGTTGTACACGTGTGCACGGCGTACTGACTCCGAAATGTTTCAACCGACAGACAGACAGTGAAAAAATATCACATCTCCCGCTTAAACAAACTTGTTCTGAAATTTATTCACTGAGAAGAACACACTTTTTTTTTTTTTTTTTTTTTTTTTTTTTTTTTTTTTTTTTTTTTTTTGGTCGCTTGTAGCTGAAAAAAATGCTGATGCGACGTTAAACAACAATACAAACAGAACATCAACCAATCATTATTTGTATAATTATTTTAAAAAAAAGACGTTCAGTTTAAACCTCTTTTTATAGTCGGACCTTTAATATTTCTGTATTACAACTGGCAAAATGTAGGCCAATGTGAAAAAAAAAAAAAAAAAAAAAAAAAAAAAGAAGAAAACTTATATAAATTCAACCGTTAGATAATTGACTACGAAAACATCGCTTTCTAATAAGAAAATTGTGTTATGTTTAAAAAATATTGTAATTGTTTTTGTAACTGATTATTGTCCGATTTTAACTTCAAACGAATTTTGTCATACATCAACTTGTTCATCTAGTTTAACTAGTGTTATTTGTCAAATTTGGGTTGTGTTTTTTGACAAGAAAAACGCGAAGTAAATTGTAAATATATCGATTGAAGATTTTCTTTTTTACCTAATAGAAGGAGTGCCAAAAAGGCAATGTAACATAGCACGTCTACATGTTATAATTTATTAAGTGCATATGTCCTAAAAATGAATGTCATAGTCTAGTTGAAAAGCTTAAAAGCATGTTATGAATTAAAAGAAAAAAAAAGTGGCGACCCCCCCCCGAAAAAAATGTTTAAGTAAATAAATAAATAAATAAATAAAATAAATAAATAAATAAATAGAATGAAAAAAAATGAAAAAATAATAAAATGACAAAATTCACATTTTTGAAATAAATTCATAACATTACATAAAAGTGAATTCATTCAGCATTCTAGTTAATAATTATGGTCTGGTTCACTCTTAAGGTCATACGTATATGGGGTAAAATCTCGTGTCGTTATAAATGTCTTAAATGGCCTGTCCTTCCAAATCACACACACACACACACACACACACACACACACACACACACACACACGTTATGACTTTGTAATTATTGGTTACCGTTGCATTTAGATATATTACGTAATGTACGTGATTAGTATCCTAAATTAAAATCTATATTCAGATCTGTGACAGTTTTAAATTTAAAACATTTACATACAAAACGTATCAATAAATAAGAATAAATCATTGAAGCAGTAGATTAATTTTATAGACATCCCACAGTTGTCTATTTGTACAAGGTTTAAAATTCACACACAATTTTTACAATAATTTACTTCAAACAAATCTTCTCACATATAACCATGCAACAGCTAAGCTGCATGCTATCTAAAAATCATGATTATATAATAAAAAAGGCAAGATATGTTTGATCTGTAGGTTTTGTGTTTGAACCCGCTTTGTGGTAACCCCATTGAGTTGTATTGCTGTGCGTCGACTGACGGTTACAATGGAATTTTTTCTGATTTAAAGCGATCAATCAAAGATGCAATATTTTGTGCATCGACGAACAATTCAGATGGAATTTATTCTGGATTAAAACCGTCGATCTAATATCTGTTTTGTCATATAGAACAATTGATTTTTTTTTCGAAAAAAGCACTTGATCATGAAAGGCATAACTTAAGTTAAATGTCCACAACAATGACATGTAAATGAAAAGAACAATTTTTTTATATTGAGTGATATTTTTTTTGTTCTGTTGAATAGCTAACAAGATGGTAAAAGCAACTGTTATGTGCTGATTTCCCAAATATATATAGATATTGCTTATTCCTATGTAAATGATTTACGTAAAGCTATTAAGCTATGTCATTAGAAATATGTATGAACAATACAAACTGTCTAGCGGAATATATGTTACACGTAGAGGCCAAGAACATGTCAAATAAAAGTCAAAGTCGGTTGTTTTTTGCCAAATGTAGAAGGTTTTCTCCAGGCAGTCCACTCTCCCTGAACTGACCATCCGATTTAAGTAAAACCATCTTGACTTAGGAGTTTTACATTAATGCTCCACCACTTTTATTCATTTTTTTGTCAATGCATGTATCTGGTATCTTAAATAATAATGAAAATTTTATTTTTTAATGTTTTTTTTTCTAGATATCGTCACATTGACTATACTTGGAGATAGCAGCATCGGAATCTTTAACCCTCCATCATCACCTAATCACCAAAGCGACCATCATTCATTAATAACCAACACACAACTCCGCCATATTGACAGGGATTCATTTCGGAGTAGCTCTCGCCTAAATGAGGTCACACTTTCCGGAAATAACATCGGTGTATTATATCCGTATTCTTTTCATCACCTTCGGAGACTTCGTCATTTATCGTTACAAAATAACAATATACGACATCTATCGGCAGCGGTGTTTCGCGGACTTGACCATATCGAAGAACTGACATTGTCTGATAATATTATCCAGTACTTACCGCAAGCGGTTTTTAACAGTTTACCAAATCTAGTGTCTTTAAGTCTAAACGGCAACAAAATTAGAAGATTGCATTCCAACCAGTTCAAATCTCTGATACACTTGAGAAGACTAAATTTATCCCGTAACAATATCACCGGTTTTAGTAACGACATGTTTGATCGTAACACCAAACTTGAAGAACTACAATTAAATGGTAACCGAATCTGGAGCATTGAAGCAAGATGGTTCCGTAATCTGGTATCACTGAGGATTTTATCGCTAAGAGGCAACGCTATTACTAGCATTTCTCCAAACACATTTGAAACGCTGGTAAATTTAGAAGAGTTATTATTATCAGCCAATCATATTGACGAACTACAGGCTGGAACCTTCAACAATTTGAGAAAACTTAAAATTTTAGATGTTGCAACAAATGATATTCAAGAAATACAGTCGGACAGTTTTACCGATCTGCACGTTCTCGAAGAATTATATTTAGCCACAAATAATCTCAATTATTTACAAAACAGAACCTTTGACAAGATTCCTAAAGTATCAAGATTGGATCTATCCAGGAATAAGATTGAATTGATCGAAGAAGGGACATTAGATCCCCTGACATCTATCCAATATTTAGATCTGTCACATAACAAAATAAGACAAATTCGTAAAGGGCTTTTTGGCTCACTTGGTGAACTGAAAGAACTTAATTTAGACCACAATTTCATCAGTGATATTGCTAAATCAGCATTTTCAACTTCGAACGGTAAACCATCAAAACTTGTTTTTCTAAGTTTGCAACACAATGATATCCGACAATTAGAAGCCGAATCCTTGTCTGGAATTCCAAAATTAAAATCTATAAATCTTGGACATAACAAATTAAGACGAACGCATAGTATGGCATTTTCAGCTTGCGAAAACTTACAGGTTTTGGATCTGACGCACAACAAATTAAAGATTTGAACAACGGAGTTTTCCGTAGTCTGCATAGACTTATGGATCTTAGCCTTTCACACAATAAATTGAGAGCGCTAACTGATTCAGACTTCAATGGCTTAGATAACTTGAAGCTCCTGAATTTAAAATCAAATGGAATTTTTGATATTTCAACCAATGCTCTAAAACCATTGATAAATTTAGTGGAGTTGAATATCGCAGGGAATAAATTAATGAACTTTAATTTTACTTCCATTGACAATTTAAGAAAACTCTACGCTCTCGATATCAGTGACAATCATTTATTTTGGATTGATTCTCAGTACAATAATAAATTGAAACTGTCCGAGTTGATGCTGTCACAAAATAATTTACAAACGATCAGAAAAGATAGTATTGAAAATTTTGAAATTGTCCGCCATGATTGATATAACCGGAAATCCGCTGACTTGTGATTGTCAGGTAACATGGATGGTGGATGACAGCCTGTCGAGGACGATTAGAATAGAAGGGGAAAAATGGACTGCATTGTAGATCTCCGAGAAAACTTATAGGGAGGCAGGTGAGAAAATTAATTTCATTAATTGATTGATTGATTTAATGGAGTTTTACGCCCCGGTCATTTCCATTATATCGAGCCGTCACAAGCTAGGTGAAGTGTCAGAAAATTTAACCTTTACAGTGCTCTTATGGCAATATGCAGAGAGGATTCACTAATGTGCCACGCCTGCCGTGACACGGGGCATCCGCTTTTTAAGGTCTCCTCCCAAAGACCCCGTGACTTTATTTCTAAATGTCCAGTGCTTGGCGAATTTTTACAAAAAATTTTTGTCTGGGTCAAATTTTGATTATTTATTCCTCTGAAAAATTAAAAACACTGAACATTATGTACAAATATAAGCATTACAAGGGGGTACAATGAGAGTCGGTTCTTGCATAAAAGTACTTCCGGTTTAAACACGTGACCCGAATAAAATGAATAAAGATAATGTGTTTCGGCCTATGTATTCAAAGTGTAGTTACATATTGTTTTTGTTCACTTCTAGTTTTATAGGTATATCTAAACACGTGATTTTAAGTTATAGTTTGACCTATGGTGTTCTACGCCCGAGTCAATATCCTTTTACTTAAAACAAGACGGTCAGTTCTAGAACTATGAAAATAAACAAGGGTACCCAGAAAAAACCTTCAGTAAGCGAACTGATAAACATTTTCACACTACAATCTGCCGGATAGCGCTTTAGTCCTCTTGGACACATAGGTACCTGTATGTCCTATTGAAAATGTTCGTAATGTTTTGTATTATTTATTATACAGCTGGGTGATTTAACGTCTGAAGATTTAGTGTGCGGATACCCTGTTGATGTGACGTTAAACAACTCGTTTGCTTGTAGTGATTTGCCAAATTCTAAAATGACTAAATACAGTGCAAGGTAAAGATTATAATTATCCAAACCATTACACGCACGCACACACACACACACACACACACACACACACACACACACACACACACATTTCTTCGGTTTTTTAAATATGACTGTCACTGTAATATTCAGTGCAAGATATGTCGTTTGCCAGTTATAAAAGGGTCGCCAAAACATACTTGAACCACAACCCTGGATTCATTTGCTATCATTTCCAGTGTTCATCAAGAATAAAAAGTTTGATAATAAACAGTTTTCGTTTGATTTTTATTTATCATTTTGTTTGTGTCCTGCATTTCTATTTTACATTTTTCTTCCCGATAATAATTGCAAAAACGTAAGTTTGTTAGTTATGCAGAAAAGCCGTAGACGACAAAATAAACGATAATGTAGGAAAACTGTGGATAATTAAAGTTGGTATCAATACTGTATATGAGAGATTACCATGTTTGTTTGTCGGTCTTTCTATCCGTATGTCCTTGTAAAATCGTGTCTACTCCATAACTTACACACTTTTGGATGAATTTTTATTAAATTTTATACAAATAAAAACCAAAAAGAGACGATGACATATGTTTCACATTTGGGTGTGTGTAGGTCACAGGTCAAGGTCAAAAGGATCCAATAAGGATGTGTGGGACGGGGACAATAGGCTTTCAAGAATCGGGTCTAGTTTATTTCTGTTTTTATTTTTATTCGTTTTATTAATGTCTGCATTTGACAGCTTTGGCTCTATTCCTTAATAATCAGCATTTTTACAACAAATACAAAACTGCAGTTTCTGAATGTGACATAAAGAACCGATCGACAGTTAACAAGACATTGATAAGATTTAGTCAACATAAATTCTTATAAAAGTAGATGTTTAGTGGTTTTCCTCTTGTTATAATGAAATATAAATTGTCATGTTTTGCAGGACTGGAGTAAAATCGCTTATCAACAGACATATTACAGTTATGAACACACACAAACAACCAATTGCTAATGGAATTCTTCTCAATCAACACTGGGCTCTTGTTCCTGGTCACGTGATTAGAGACATACAACAAAGCCAGGGCAGGGACGAATTAAAGATTAAATTTGGAAGGAATAAAGGCAGTAAAGAAATAATGAACGCCATTCGACACCCCTTAGGAGCTTTGGGTATGCAGCAATATAATGTAGGTTTAATTCGATTCTCCTCGAGTAATTATGGCACTCCAACATGCATAATGGCGGCAAACCAATTTGATACTATTGCCCGCATTACATCACGTATAACTGTGACAACAAGAATTATCAAAAGACGTTCTAAACTAAAGGCACGGTATGGAAAGGTACAAACTCGATGTTCAAATTCTAACTTCCTGTGCGTAAAAATTAACGGGAACCGGAAGCACCAGATGCGCTTAGAAGGTTCGCCTTTGTATCTGGGTCACGCAAACGACATCAAATTAGCCGGTATAGGTACACGGATGCGTGACCCATTTAATTCAAATGTTTATTTCATTCCATTATGGACAGTCACTGAATGGGTGAACAAGGTCACTGCCGAGTTTGACCATAAATGTCCCATGAACAGAGTATATGGAAATTGTCGTGGCGTTAGCCTCCCAACTGCTAGTCAGTTGCTCGTAGCTGCCAAAACTAATGAAAGACACTGATTTCGATTATTTCTTACAACTAAAAGAAAAGTTGTAAGAGTATTGAAAAAAAATCCAATACTGTCTACAATCAAAGATCAGGGCAACTTATTCCAAATCTCCCTTCCAAGATATGTGTTTGAACACCATGTGAAAATTCAGAGAAAATACGTTTATTTAAAACTACGATATATAGCCACTAAAAGGCTCAATTCGTTCCTTAGACAGATGTAATGACAAAGTATTTCAAAATGATGTAGATAAATTTGTACAATAATTTATATTTTTCACGACATAAATGGCACGTGGTTCTCCTTATACAAATGTATGCTATATGATGCATGTGCATGTTCGTTTGAGTTGCAAAAAATGACAAAAAATTAAATCTTTAGGTATATATATTATGGTAGAAAGTATAGTGAAATGATCCCTTATGTATATGGCTATAGAGAATAGGAACCCTTTTTTGGAGACAAGTTATGGGAAAGCAGAAGCAGCTGATTTGTGATGGTACATAGTATATAATTTTTGAAATCCTGCTGCTTTTTTAAGACCAATAAAAGCACCTGTAGTAACGGCGAGTGATGTTTGAAAGACGCAAGCTAGGACTGCAAGCGTAATGATTCTGTATTGAACATTTAGCTAGGGTATGAAAACTGGAAAATTGTATGTTTTATCATACAGACGACGTTTGTATATATATATATATATATATATATATATATATATATATATATATATATATATATATATATATATTAAGATAACATTGTATATAATGTTCATGAAAAAAGGATAATTCATAACTTAATTACAAAGTGTTTTACCATATCGATTATGACACTGAAATACTAGTTTGGCGTATCATCAATAAAAATAGGTTATAGGTTACACAAAAAATTCGAAAAGGGGCATGCTTTTCTAAGTTTGTGTTCATTTATGATTTTACAAATTGACTAAAATTTGAAAATACAGTTGTCGCGAAGTGGTCAATATGCACCAGACATTTATTTCTGAAAACCTGCTGTATATTGTCACAGACGAAATAAATAAATCAATCAATCAATCAATTTACTACTTTGACTACAATTTGAAAATTACAGTTGTTTCGTAGTGGTCAATATGCACTAGACATTTATTTCTGAAAACCTGCTATATATTGTCACAAACGAAATAAATAAATCAATCAATCAATCAATTTACTAGTTTGACTAAAATTTGAAAATTACAGTTGTCTCGTAGTGGTCAATATGCACTATACATTTATTTCTGAAAACCTCCTATTTATTGTCACAGAAGAAATAAATAAATCAATCAATCAATCATTTTACTAATTTGATTATCCATTTCCATCATTTATTGATTTTTATAGGTAATTTAAAAACTCAAATGTTATATAAATTTCCTACCGCATATTTATTTTTTATGACCGTATTTTTCCATATTGCTTTTGTTAGCTGATTTAAGTGTTTCTAGACAAGGCGATGTGAGGCAGCTGTGCAATATAAACGTATAATGTAGCAATCTGTTAAATGTGGCGTTTCTGTATTCTGTAATTTTCGAATTTAATTGTAGTTACCATTACTATATATACATTCTCTGTTCTTTTTGCGAATAGCTTTATTAACTAAATATGTTTTATAATATATTCTATAGCGTGTGTGTGTGTGTGTGTGTGTGTGTGTGTGTGTGTGTGTGTGTGTGAGAGAGAGAGAGAGAGAGAGAGAGAGAGAGAGAGAGAGAGAGTGTGTGTGTGTGTGTGTGATAGAGATAGAGAGAGAGAGAGAGAGAGAGAGAGAGAGAGAGAGAGAGAGAGAGAGAGAGAGAAAGATAGAGAGATGTATTTTGTGTTAATTTATTTCCATTTTTCCCCACTTAATAAATTACGTCAGAACTGTAAATATATAAATGTATAAGATTATGCAATATTTGTGTGTTAATTGATGTTAATATTGCAAGTGACATTGCAAGCGTTTGGTAACCGCCGCCATTGTTTGAACGAAATAACAATTAGAGTTTATTTTGATTTCAATTTCTGAAATCTTTCCGTTTATTCGTTTAAATCATTGCATTTTGCTAATAAAATCTATTTTTCATACTGTCAAATAGTTGTATTGTTGTATCTTTTACGCGATGCATTTAAAGTTATGCAAACTTGAAACTGTGTTGTTCTAAAAATTTCACTCTAGACTCTTAGTCCGAATTTTTCTCATCCTAACACGCTTATGCTTGACGTCTGTGTGTAGGGTCAGAACAATTTCTATATCAAAAACCCGGGATTTTTCGAAAGCTACTGTTTTCGAAAGGGGCGTCGTTCCGTTTCGCTTCGGACTAATAAAACGGTAGAAAAGTTTCTAACCTCGATCGATGTGTGAATGGTTTGCCTACCAAAACTTTTAAAATCAAAGGTTTGCGAAGTACGCGTCGATTAAAAAAATTCTCCAATCAGCGACTTTTACACCTTTAAATAATATATAAATATTTCAGAAGAAAAACTATTTGTCTATTTGTTGAAGTTAATAACTTTTCTACGGGGTTCTGTCAATCCTTTTAGTCAGAAACGAAATGAAGCAGGATTCCATCCGACACTAGTTGTTATCAGAAAATTTCGGGGTTTTTTAACATAGAAATCGTTCTGAACATACACACAGCCGCCGACAGTAAGAGGAAATTCGGATTATCTGACCGTGACCGCTATGACTTCGTCCCCTTTTCGGCTGCAAGTGTGAAAGATTTTTCCTTATCATGAGTCTTTACAGACTGGCTCTGTACCGGTATAATGGAATGAGTAATCTGCGATGTTAATCTGCGACATTGCGGGCGAGTATACTAACACTTTAAAGTTGTCATTAGTGCGCACTTGTACAATGCACCACATGAATTTTTTGTAAAAATTATTCTTCGAGTTAATAAAAAGTTTGGCGTAACGAATATCTTGAAAAATTGTTGTTGTGAAGTAAAACATCATTAAAGCCAGTTACAAACCAACTCTTTTGACATTTTTTATCCCATGACCTTTAAAGGTTGGCAGTTTATGTTTTGTGGTTCTCTTATGAACTCATTCAAAATTGTATTTTCCGAAAAAATAAAAAGATGTCAATAACGCAACCCAATCATGAGTTTGCTATCATTGCCATGGAAACAAACAAAACAATTTTTTGTGAAACAATGATACAAACTCATTGAAATTTTACAGTATTTTCATTAAGTAGATTTGCAGTTAGTTGTTAAAAAATTTTCAGATTGGCAACCGTTTCCATGGGGTTGAGTTGAGTTGAGTAATGATGTTTAACGCCCCAGTCAAGAATATTTCAATTATATCGAGACGTCGCCAGCTATAGGCGAAAGTGCTGAAATTTTGCCTGTGCGTTGCACTGATGGCATTACACAGCAAGGGTCTTTATCGTCCCATGCCTTCCGTTTTATTTTAAGTTCCCATCCGAAAGAACCGTGACTTTCTTTTCGTAATGCTGAGTGCTTGGCGAAAGAACAATCACTACACACTTTCAAGTCTTAGGTCATACCCGGTCGGGGTTCGAACCCACGACCTTCCACTTACGGAGCGAGCACTCTACCAACTGTGTTTCCATGGAAATCATCAAAATGAGATATCAACAACAATTGCACTTATTTAATTTTTTTTTACAGTATTGTTACTCTCTCTAAGTTAATGTGCTATGGGTGATTCAATTTTTCAAAATCATAAGCGTTGTCACTGAAACTACAAGGAGTCGAGTCGAGTTTCATTTTTAGTTTTGGAGAATGGAGAAATTAAATAGTAAATCCAAATGGATCAGAAGAAATCAATGCCTAAAGCGGCATTAGAGAAAAGAAAAAAGTCAAAAGTTAAATGGATCAATGTAGTGGTGCGATTTTAGACCTCGGGAAGATTTTTGTGACATATTAAGAAGTCCTTAATTGATGGGAAAAAAATATTTCCCCGTGGAAAAGCACCGATTTTTGGCGAGCTAACTGACAAACTTTTTCACACTAGGATCTCCCCAAATGGAATTTGAATTTGAACCTTTTCGAAGAAGGCGCCGTGTGATCTGTGACCCGAACTTTAGATCACTCGACCACTGACTTCACGGTAAAATATAAGTTCAGCACCTTTGGATTGTAAAAAACTAGCATTTCAAATCCGTTTTATAGCTCGTTGAATAATACACCACTGCGGTAGCTTCGTTGGTAGAGTGCTCGCTCCATAAGTGGAAGGTCGTGGGTTCGAACTCCGGCCGGGTCTGACCCAAGACTTGAAATTTGGTAGTAACTGTTCTTTCGCCAAGCACTCGGCATAACGAAATGAAAGTCACGGTTCTTTCGGATGGAAACTCAAAATAAACGAGGTACGTGTCACGGCAGGCGTGGCACGATAAAGAACCATGCTGTATAATGCCATCAGCGCAGCGCACAGGCAAAATTTCTGCACTTTCGCCTGTAGCTGGCGACGTCTCGATAGAAGTGAAATATTCTTGACTGGGACGTTAAACACCATTACTCAACTTGACTCGTTGAATAATATGAATAATAATGTTCTATAACCCTAAAATTAGCTGATTTATAGGTACAAAAACGATTTTATTCAAAAACATTTGATGACCAAAATTTAAACGTTTCATAATAAATGTAGTTACGGAGAGTCTGAAAGGCGCGCTTTGGACCACTCGGCTACCGAGGTATCTGTTATCCATCAGGAAAACATTTTTTTTTTGTTTTTTTATTTATTTATTTTATTTCATTTTTTTTACGCACTTAAAAGATACATTATACTAACAAAGTTAATAAAAACTGTTTGAATATGTCAGGACAATAAACAGAGTGGGTGGTTATTTAGACCACTCATCTCCATGAGGATTAAAGGTGGGCCAATCATTGATTTTCTCAAGTATTAAAAATAAAGTGCAAGGAAAAGGAATAATGAGAATGAAGGTTGTATAAGTTCTTTCAAGAATTAGTAGGGTTTGACTTTAAACATTTTATGCTTCTTCAACAAGAGTTGTTTTGTATAAAGGATGAATATTCCCGACCTGTTCGTTCGATGTACTATCAAAAACAGTATTTATTTATTTATTTATTTTAGGGGGGGGGGGTAAATTTTTCTTAATACCACCAAATTATTTTCTGAATTGTTTAACGGCATCATTCAAATCGAGAAGTTATACGTAATTGTCTGAAGTAAATATCTTCAATGGTGCATGAGCAAATCGTAAACCATGAAAGATGTAAATACCAGAAACTATTGAAGTGAAGCTGTGTTTTCTATTTCCCTATTGATATGACATCTAGGAATATCGTCATAAAGCCAAAGTAACAATATAGACATAGAATTTTATTATACTGATTTTAATCGTGTCTCATAAGCCTCTTTATCGTCCCATGCCTGCCGTGATACGGACCTCGTTTATTTTAAGTTCCCATCCGAAAGAACCGTGACTTTCTTTTCGTAATGCCGAGTGCTTGGCGAAAGAACAATCACTACACACTTTCAAGTCTTGGGTCATACTCGGTCGGGGTTCGAGCCCACGACCTTCCACTTACGGAGCGAGCACTCTACCAACTGTGTTTCCATGGAAATCATCAAAATGAGATATCAACAACAATGGCACTTATTTAATTATTTTTTACAGTATTGTTACTCTCTAAGTTAATGTGCAATGGGTGATTTAATTTTTTAAAATCATAAGCGTTGTCACTGACACTACAAGGAGTCGAGTCGAGTTTCATTTTTTATACTGTGTACCGTTTCTTTAGTTTTGGAGAATGGAGAATTAAATAGTAAATCCAAATGGATCAGAAGAAATCAATGCCTAAAGCGGCATTAGAGAAAAGAAAAAAGTCAAAAGTTAAATGGATCAATGTAGTGGTGCGATTTTAGACCTCGGGAAGATTTTTGTGACATATTAAGAAGTCCTTAATTGATGGGAAAAAAATATTTCCCCGTGGAAAAGCACCGATTTTTGGCGAGCTAACTGACAAACTTTTTCACACTAGGATCTCCCCAAATGGAATTTGAATTTGAACCTTTTCGAAGAAGGCGCCGTGTGATCTGTGACCCGAACTTTAGATCACTCGACCACTGACTTCACGGTAAAATATAAGTTCAGCACCTTTGGATTGTAAAAAACTAGCATTTCAAATCCGTTTTATAGCTCGTTGAATAATACACCACTGCGGTAGCTTCGTTGGTAGAGTGCTCGCTCCATAAAGGAAGGTCGTGGGTTCGAACTCCGGCCGGGTCTGACCCAAGACTTGAAATTTGGTAGTAACTGTTCTTTCGCCAAGCACTCGGCATAACGAAATGAAAGTCACGGTTCTTTCGGATGGAAACTCAAAATAAACGAGGTACGTGTCACGGCAGGCGTGGCACGATAAAGAACCATGCTGTATAATGCCATCAGCGCAGCGCACAGGCAAAATTTCTGCACTTTCGCCTGTAGCTGGCGACGTCTCGATAGAAGTGAAATATTCTTGACTGGGACGTTAAACACCATTACTCAACTTGACTCGTTGAATAATATGAATAATAATGTTCTATAACCCTAAAATTAGCTGATTTATAGGTACAAAAACGATTTTATTCAAAAACATTTGATGACCAAAATTTAAACGTTTCATAATAAATGTAGTTACGGAGAGTCTGAAAGGCGCGCTTTGGACCACTCGGCTACCGAGGTATCTGTTATCCATCAGGAAAACATTTTTTTTTTTGTTTTTTTATTTATTTATTTTATTTCATTTTTTTTACGCACTTAAAAGATACATTATACTAACAAAGTTAATAAAAACTGTTTGAATATGTCAGGACAATAAACAGAGTGGGTGGTTATTTAGACCACTCATCTCCATGAGGATTAAAGGTGGGCCAATCATTGATTTTCTCAAGTATTAAAAATAAAGTGCAAGGAAAAGGAATAATGAGAATGAAGGTTGTATAAGTTCTTTCAAGAATTAGTAGGGTTTGACTTTAAACATTTTATGCTTCTTCAACAAGAGTTGTTTTGTATAAAGGATGAATATTCCCGACCTGTTCGTTCGATGTACTATCAAAAACAGTATTTATTTATTTATTTATTTTAGGGGGGGGGGGTAAATTTTTCTTAATACCACCAAATTATTTTCTGAATTGTTTAACGGCATCATTCAAATCGAGAAGTTATACGTAATTGTCTGAAGTAAATATCTTCAATGGTGCATGAGCAAATCGTAAACCATGAAAGATGTAAATACCAGAAACTATTGAAGTGAAGCTGTGTTTTCTATTTCCCTATTGATATGACATCTAGGAATATCGTCATAAAGCCAAAGTAACAATATAGACATAGAATTTTATTATACTGATTTTAATCGTGTCTCATAAGCCTCTTTATCGTCCCATGCCTGCCGTGATACGGACCTCGTTTATTTTAAGTTCCCATCCGAAAGAACCGTGACTTTCTTTTCGTAATGCCGAGTGCTTGGCGAAAGAACAATCACTACACACTTTCAAGTCTTGGGTCATACTCGGTCGGGGTTCGAACCCACGACCTTCCACTTACGGAGCGAGCACTCTACCAACTGTGTTTCCATTGAAATCATCAAAATGAGATATCAACAACAATGGCACTTATTTAATTATTTTTTACAGTATTGTTACTCTCTAAGTTAATGTGCAATGGGTGATTTAATTTTTTAAAATCATAAGCGTTGTCACTGACACTACAAGGAGTCGAGTCGAGTTTCATTTTTTATACTGTGTACCGTTTCTTTAGTTTTGGAGAATGGAGAATTAAATAGTAAATCCAAATGGATCAGAAGAAATCAATGCCTAAAGCGGCATTAGAGAAAAGAAAAAAGTCAAAAGTTAAATGGATCAATGTAGTGGTGCGATTTTAGACCTCGGGAAGATTTTTGTGACATATTAAGAAGTCCTTAATTGATGGGAAAAAAATATTTCCCCGTGGAAAAGCACCGATTTTTGGCGAGCTAACTGACAAACTTTTTCACACTAGGATCTCCCCAAATGGAATTTGAATTTGAACCTTTTCGAAGAAGGCGCCGTGTGATCTGTGACCCGAACTTTAGATCACTCGACCACTGACTTCACGGTAAAATATAAGTTCAGCACCTTTGGATTGTAAAAAACTAGCATTTCAAATCCGTTTTATAGCTCGTTGAATAATACACCACTGCGGTAGCTTCGTTGGTAGAGTGCTCGCTCCATAAGTGGAAGGTCGTGGGTTCGAACTCCGGCCGGGTCTGACCCAAGACTTGAAATTTGGTAGTAACTGTTCTTTCGCCAAGCACTCGGCATAACGAAATGAAAGTCACGGTTCTTTCGGATGGAAACTCAAAATAAACGAGGTACGTGTCACGGCAGGCGTGGCACGATAAAGAACCATGCTGTATAATGCCATCAGCGCAGCGCACAGGCAAAATTTCTGCACTTTCGCCTGTAGCTGGCGACGTCTCGATAGAAGTGAAATATTCTTGACTGGGACGTTAAACACCATTACTCAACTTGACTCGTTGAATAATATGAATAATAATGTTCTATAACCCTAAAATTAGCTGATTTATAGGTACAAAAACGATTTTATTCAAAAACATTTGATGACCAAAATTTAAACGTTTCATAATAAATGTAGTTACGGAGAGTCTGAAAGGCGCGCTTTGGACCACTCGGCTACCGAGGTATCTGTTATCCATCAGGAAAACATTTTTTTTTTGTTTTTTTATTTATTTATTTTATTTCATTTTTTTTACGCACTTAAAAGATACATTATACTAACAAAGTTAATAAAAACTGTTTGAATATGTCAGGACAATAAACAGAGTGGGTGGTTATTTAGACCACTCATCTCCATGAGGATTAAAGGTGGGCCAATCATTGATTTTCTCAAGTATTAAAAATAAAGTGCAAGGAAAAGGAATAATGAGAATGAAGGTTGTATAAGTTCTTTCAAGAATTAGTAGGGTTTGACTTTAAACATTTTATGCTTCTTCAACAAGAGTTGTTTTGTATAAAGGATGAATATTCCCGACCTGTTCGTTCGATGTACTATCAAAAACAGTATTTATTTATTTATTTATTTTAGGGGGGGGGGGGGGGGTAAATTTTTCTTAATACCACCAAATTATTTTCTGAATTGTTTAACGGCATCATTCAAATCGAGAAGTTATACGTAATTGTCTGAAGTAAATATCTTCAATGGTGCATGAGCAAATCGTAAACCATGAAAGATGTAAATACCAGAAACTATTGAAGTGAAGCTGTGTTTTCTATTTCCCTATTGATATGACATCTAGGAATATCGTCATAAAGCCAAAGTAACAATATAGACATAGAATTTTATTATACTGATTTTAATCGTGTCTCATAAGCCTCTTTATCGTCCCATGCCTGCCGTGATACGGACCTCGTTTATTTTAAGTTCCCATCCGAAAGAACCGTGACTTTCTTTTCGTAATGCCGAGTGCTTGGCGAAAGAACAATCACTACACACTTTCAAGTCTTGGGTCATACTCGGTCGGGGTTCGAACCCACGACCTTCCACTTACGGAGCGAGCACTCTACCAACTGTGTTTCCATTGAAATCATCAAAAAGCAGATATCAACAACAATGGCACTTATTTAATTATTTTTTACAGTATTGTTACTCTCTAAGTTAATGTGCAATGGGTGATTTAATTTTTTAAAATCATAAGCGTTGTCACTGACACTACAAGGAGTCGAGTCGAGTTTCATTTTTTATACTGTGTACCGTTTCTTTAGTTTTGGAGAATGGAGAATTAAATAGTAAATCCAAATGGATCAGAAGAAATCAATGCCTAAAGCGGCATTAGAGAAAAGAAAAAAGTCAAAAGTTAAATGGATCAATGTAGTGGTGCGATTTTAGACCTCGGGAAGATTTTTGTGACATATTAAGAAGTCCTTAATTGATGGGAAAAAAATATTTCCCCGTGGAAAAGCACCGATTTTTGGCGAGCTAACTGACAAACTTTTTCACACTAGGATCTCCCCAAATGGAATTTGAATTTGAACCTTTTCGAAGAAGGCGCCGTGTGATCTGTGACCCGAACTTTAGATCACTCGACCACTGACTTCACGGTAAAATATAAGTTCAGCACCTTTGGATTGTAAAAAACTAGCATTTCAAATCCGTTTTATAGCTCGTTGAATAATACACCACTGCGGTAGCTCCGTTGGTAGAGTGCTCGCTCCATAAGTGGAAGGTCGTGGGTTCGAACTCCGGCCGGGTCTGACCCAAGACTTGAAATTTGGTAGTAACTGTTCTTTCGCCAAGCACTCGGCAAAACGAAATGAAAGTAACGGTTCTTTCGGATGGGAACTCAAAATAAACGAGGTACGTGTCACGGCAGGCATGGCACGATAAAGAACCATGCAGTATAATGTCATAAGCGCAACGCACAGGCAAAATTTCAGAACTTTCGCCTTTTGCTGGTGACGTCTTGATATAAGATATAACCCTAAAATTTGTCACACATTTTAGCTGATTTATAGGCACAAAAACGATTTTACTCAATAACATTTGATGACCAAACTTTAAACGTTTCATAATAAATGTAGTTATGGAGGGAAAAAATTATCAAAATATATATTCAATTATTACCTAGTGTCAAATATTCAATTTTAAAACTATAAATCTTTAAAGAATACACAAAGTAAATGCCAAACGTCAATCAAATTACAAATGACTGTCAGAATTTAAAACAATTATACGTCATATTTTTTCTTTTGAATAAAAATATGTCTATAAAAAACCTTTAATGCCTTAAAAGGCTAAGGGTATGCCTAATCATTTAAAAAAACTTTTTTAGAACTAAAGTATATTTTTTGATACGATCTGACCTTTATAGAAATACTGTTAAATTATCCCATACAATAAATAGGTATTATACATTTCAATTTTAAAATTTTTATCAGAAAAATCTTTGACGTCATTTTAAGAAATAAGTTTTAATCACATTTAAACGAAATTGTCATTATTATACATGACTAATTGCACGACGGAATTTAATAATTAATTTTAAATTTGTGAAGTTTTTAGTTACCGTTCACGAACACAAGTCTTCGTTCAATAAACCCATTATTTAAAATCTATTTATTGAAATTTTGTAATTAATTTTGACTTTTCTTAGCGTATTGTTTGCTGACGACCTTTAACGGTTTTGATTAAGGAGTAATTGCCTTAAGTACCGCAAAGTACGACCTTTACACGCCGTATAATGCGTCTATAGTTCATAAATTATAATAAATGAACTTGATCAATAGTATATAATCGTTTTTACCTTATTAAAATGTCTACAAGACAGATTTCAATAAGAATGATAATTACTATAATAATAATAATAATAATAATAATAATAATGATAATAATAATAATAATATTAATCATCATCATCATCATCATCATCATCATCAGAAGAAGAAGAAGAAGAAGAAGAAGAAGAAGAAGGAAAAGCCTCCGGTTTTACTGCATTTAGTGATCCCTCGGTCGGAATAGCCGTATCTTTCATCCACACATTGTTGTGTATTTAGCGAGACTCATTGTAATTCTGATAAGTTGTATAACTTAAGGAAATAACTTGAGATATATATATGAAAGAGTCTTATAGTCTTCCTTCGCCTAGGTTCGAATTACAATCGCAGCTAATTCTAGTGTGAAAATAAATTGTTAGTTTGCTTAACGACGGTCAATGCTTGTTTCGTGATAATTTTTTTCTTTAACCATCGTAGAATTCATGTTATATATTTGAAAGGATTCTCACTAGGGCGTATAACAACATTACTTCATCTTAACGTTCAATATTTGTCCACTGTTGTCGATTTAGCTCTGACAAATTACTTTATAAAAGTCATATTTCAACCCAAACTTTTCTGTTTTTATTGGTCACGAGTACCTTGTACATGTGGTCGAAATGTTGATATGCGCTTAGCCTTGTGGGGGTTTATAGTATTGTTAGAATTCAATTGACAAATGTACAAAATGCATGTGAGAGGCAATAAAATAATAAATGATTTATTATGAAAATAAAACAGCAATTAAATTTATTTTTTCACACTAAAGATAATTTTAAATTATTTTAATGTCATTTTTCTATTTTAAAAATAACTTAAAAATCTAATTAAAGCCGTAGGTGAAATCACTTAAATAATGTAATTTGTATTTTGATTTATTTAATGAGGAAGTCTTTCATGAAACTCTATCTATTTTAAAGTTTGCACAAAGAACGAAGGCTAAAAGTCACTTCAAAGAGTTATGGAGTAACATTACTTCGTAATTATGATAATAGATTTTAGATGTAATCATGTTCAATATCTTAAGACTTTGGTGCAGTTCATATACCATGAATAAAAATTTAATTCTTTTTTTATAAATGTTTTGATTTTCGTTACAGAATGTAGACACATAATAATAATAATAATAATAATAATAATAATAATAATAATAATAATAATAATAATAATAATAATAATAATAATAATAACAACAACAACAACAACAACAACCACAGCAACAACAACAACAATATTAATAATAATAATAATAATAATAATAATAATAATAATAATAATAATAATAATAATAATAATGTATGTTGTACACTAAGATTGAATTGAATTGGATCATTATTGTTTTACGTTACGACCGTTTGGGCGGTCAGGTTAGGAATATTGGGGAAACCGCAGTACCTGAAGTTAGCACCTACCCAGTGCAAACGGAAAAGCTTTCCCCACGAATGAGCTGCCCGTGTGGGATCTGAACCAAGGCTATAAGAGGCACTATGATGTCTGAAAGGCGCGCTTTGGACCACTCGGCTACCGAGGTATCTGTTATCCATCAGGAAAACATTTTTTTTTTTTTTTTTTATTTATTTATTTTATTTCATTTTTTTTTTTTACGCACTTAAAAGATACATTATACTAACAAAGTTAATAAAAAGTGTTTGAATATGTCAGGACAATAAACAGAGTGGGTGGTTATTTAAACCACTCACCTCCATGAGGATTAAAGGTGGGCCAATCATTGATTTTCTCAAGTATTAACAATAAAGTGCAAGGGAAAGGAATAATGAGAATGAAGGTTGTATAAGTTCTTTCAAGAATTAGTAGGGTTTGACTTTAAACATTTTATGCTTCTTCAACAAGAGTTGTTTTGTATAAAGGATGAATATTTCTGACCTGTTCGTTCGATGTACTAACAAAAACAGTATTTATTTATTTTTTTAGGGGGGGGGGGTTAATTCTTTTTCTTAATATCACCAAATTATTTTCTGAATTGTTTAACGGCATCATTCAAATCGAGAATTTATACGTAATTGTCTGAAGTAAATATCTTCAACGGTGCATGAGCAAATCGTAAACCATGAAAGATGTAAATGCCAGAAACTATTGAAGTGAAGCTGTGTTTTCTATTTCCCTATTGATATGACATCTAGGAATATCGTCATAAAGCCAAAGTAACAGTATAGACGTAGAATTTTATTATACTGATTTTAATCGTGTCTCATAAGTCTCTTACGGCTGGGTGTAATTTTTAAAAATTATGATACGTTTTTATAATGTTTGTAAATTGTTTTAAATCACATGTGACACAAAAAATAAACTACCTACTAACTTACTTACTAACTTACTTACTTTTGTGAGTACGTGTAATCCCCCGTGCTTACTTTGAGCTTCTATATGGAAATGATGATGGAAATATGTTCTAAATCAGAGAACTAACTAGGCATCTACTTTAATTTGATGTGATGTCATGACTTAAATAAGTATTAATATTACTCACTAACTTACTTACTTACTTACTTACTTACTTACTTAC